>VOQK01008796.1:38398-49365 GCA_015052645.1 Benitochromis conjunctus | reverse complement strand
AGACTTGGTTAGAGCACAGTGCAGGCAACAGGAAACTGAAGCCTCACGGGACCACCATCACAGGACTCTCACTATCCTCTTTCGTTCCCAGATAATCTGGGTTGGGTTAATTCTGGGTGATCTTATTATGCCTCACACCAGAGATGACAAAGAAATAAGGTGGAGGCGGGGGTTTCGGGCTGCTCTCAAGGACTTTGACCTGGATTGCTCATCACTAATCTTCCATAGTGGGTTTGAGGTATGACCCTAATTATGCCTGACACAGTGAACCATGTACAGAAGTTTCACTTTTCTGTGGTAAGCACTATTGGACAGTTTAACATTTAATGCAGGTTGAGCTGCTTGAGGAGACTTGAGTGGAGACACCCTTGCTCACTACAGCCGGTTGTAAAAGAATACATGAAATAAAATCAAAAGGAAAAGAAGTGTTTTGATGTGAAGGAAAAAGATGTCCAAGAGAGAACAAAGCATTCCAAGGTGTACATTATGTATGGCGCTGAGGCTGTATGGCGGCCTCGTCACTTACATTCTTGAAGCCGCGGTAAAGAATCTGTAGCTCCTTTCGCGAGAAACGCGTCTGGGCTTCGAGTTGTTCCAGGCCTTCTGGGCGATGGCGGACTGCCGATAGTTCCAGCTCATCTTCAACGCTGTCTGGAGAGGAGAAAGAATAAGGTCAGACATTAAAAGAGTCCTTGCAAATTTGTATTTTTGGCACTAGAATTTTAGCTGTCTTGTTACATTTTCAGCAAATAGCTAATCAAATAAAACTAAAAAAAAAACACAACAAAAAGCTCCATTCACAATGCCAGAACTCAACATTTTACCACAAAATGTCATTGGCTCATGGAAAAATCCATTCAAGAGGATCAGTTCTGAAGTCCTTTCTTTGCCTCACACGCCACATTCCTTTATCGGGCCCTTCACAAAACCAAACAAAAAATCTGAATGCCATTTTCTTCTCTACAACAAACATGACAGCAGAGGTAATTAGAGTTTTTTGAGACCCCGGAACACAACAAGTCCTCGTGGCAGAGAGCCTCTTCATGAAAGAGGGTAGCTGAACCTTGTGAAATGTTTTAATGGGCCTTTAATGATAGCAGATGCTGTCTGGGCACTGCCACCGACTGCACTGTCCTCACAGCAGAGCGCTTGACTTGTCTTGTGCAGGGTCTCTCATATACCTGAAGTGTGACACACTAAGTGCCTCATTAGCTCGAAGAGGCTTATTACGGCCCACAGTCAAAAGGCCAAATCTTTAAACGGACCATAATTAACCTGTTGCTATGGAACAAATGCTCTGCATCTGTTGGAGGATGTCATCTGATATAAAGGAAATAAAAATGGCCATTTGATCTCATTCTCATCATCACATTAGTCCAGAAACTGTAGCATTACAGCGGTGTAATTAACAAATTTCGGTTTATCTGACCTGTTTAGCATCACATATTCTTTTTTTTTTGTGTTCACTGTGTAATTATGACGAAACTAATCTGCAACATGCGAGTATTTTGTTTCAGTGAAAGATGACAGTTTTGACTGTGCACAACAGAAAGTCATTTCACAAATGAAACAAGCATTTTATTCCCTTCAGAAAAGGCAAAAACAGAACGTTCGACAAACAAAACAAAAAGATTTCACGTTGCAGCTAAAATGCAGCTCCGTCAATCATGTGTGACTAAAGCCTGTACTGGCTGAGAAAAGACACCGAAACAAAAGAACATCTTAGACAACAGCAACAAAATCATCAGAGAGACAGAGTGAAGGGAGAAAGAGAGAGAGCGAGAGCGAGCCTTGGAAGAGCCACTTGCTTTGATTACTGGAGGATGGCTTTTTGGCTGTGGAGCATGGAAAGAGCCTCATGAGTCGAGCTCTCACCCCCCGCTTGTGGACAATCTGAGGGTAACCTGGGAAATACAGCATTAGGTCTTGTGGGTTACCCAGGCAACTGAGAGCCTCAGAACACTGTAGGATGCTGGACATGCAAGAGGTGAGGGTCTAAGTTTGCACATGAAGCTAGCCGTCTTCAGGACAACAACACAGTGTTTTGCTCTGCAGCCTCAAAAGGAGACAAGGGAAACCTTTACATTTCTCAGACTTAAAAGCCTGAGAAATTGTTTAATGAGGGAAAGATAGCGGATTAAAGCACAGCATCTCTTTTAGCTGTGCCGTCTCAGTTCGGCTTGTCTCATTTTGGCCGTTACTAGTTTTTAACACAATGCATAGCACACTGATGAGTAGTTTTTAGCTATTCAAAATCCTCAGTATGGGTCAAAAAAAAGAAAGATGGATGAAAAGAAATGAATTTTTCAACATTGTTCTGCTCATTCTGAGGAGAAGTAGTCATGGCAATATCTCACTTCAACTGTGAAACTCATCCCCAGCAACAGGCTGAACCATTCGAACCAAGGACATCATATGTCACATACAACCCACCGGTGACACTCCCCTTTCTGCCACTGAGAGGAAGCTTAACTGCACTTTTATTCCAAGAGACCTTAATATAAGGAAAAGGTAGTATGACAGTGTGACAAAAGAAATAAGTCAGACGTTTTTGCTTTGCTTCAGCTTTTGCTTTTTTTTGTTTGTTTTTACTGTGGATCTATTGTAAAAAACAAAAAAACCAACAAAAAAAAACAAAACTTAAATTTCTGTAGTAGAAAACAGAAGTTTGTTTTTCTATTTATTGTTTATCTGTTATTTAATTACTTTGGTGCATTATGAATGACCATGGAGGAGGTCTTTATTGGTAAGAAAAGCTGTAAAATGTATGAAAATTTATGCCAACCTTCAAATATCCCAGTCTTTACCAGGCCGATTCTGGACCCTGAGCCTTATGTTTGACACCCCTGAGCTACGCTACACTTCTCTTATTCCAGCCAAGAAACACGTCAGTCTGAACCAACTGGCAGATCAACAGGCATTTTCATTTACTAGCACTGCTGAAGTTATCTCTGAATTTACATCACAGACAGTGTTCCTAACAGATCAAAACAAGACCAATGAGGAACTTCTTCTTGTGTTTAGCTGAATCAGTATAAAGCTACTCCCAAGCACCAGGCATCTATGTACTGTCTTTGGATTCTGTGCTTTGTCTACTCAGTCAGTCTTTGGCTTTTAAACAGACTTCCTTTTATATCTACATTAAGTTGGAAAGTAAAACAGAAAGAGTTGTCCTTTAGGATAAGGTTTATCACAGTGTTCACCCCCTTTAAATTTACCCACTGAGCAATTTTATGTTGATTAGATACAGGGCTAAAAGATCTGTCAAAACCTGTAATCCCACTTGTGTCAACATGTTTAGTTCCGTCGCCTCATAACTAGAAGGTTCTCCGTTTGATTTGGACCGTTTTGGGGTTTGCAGAGGTGGTGAAGAGGAACGCCGTAAACAGTGTTTAGGTGTCTGCAAAAGTTGCTTTCAGTGTCATTTTGGTGTATTTTCTGCAGTTTTTTTGCCAGGTTGGTGAAGTTGTGAACTACAAGACTGCAGAAGTGTGACACAGGACGAGTTTGCTTGGTTACATTTTCAATCAATCTCCAAGCACGTTGCTCTCCATCAGTGTAAAAGACAGGCTCTGAATGTAATATGGAGACTTGTAGACCTCGGGTCATGATGTAAGTTAATATCTCATTGGGTGTCATCTCTTCTCACGCATAATTAAGCTGGTTGCCTGACAAATGTGTTGTCTCCCCTTTAATTAAACAAAGTGGTGCATCCAAGGTAGGAATTGATGACCCCGCTACACACAAAAAATCTTGTGTTGTATGCAAAAACAACGCGTGAATATGAAAGCCATTAAGTAATAAGTCCACAGTGTTGCCAAAAAACTCCACGAGCCCATTTCCCCTCCCTCTCCAGGCTATTGTGAAAAATTTAGTTCGAGGTTTGACGGCAGCAGTGGGTGTTAAGACGAGTGCTGTGAACCATTTGTCAATTGTGCACCAAGCACAAGGCAGCGCTCGCAGGTGAAAATGGTAATAGAGATGCAGCTCGTGGCATGTTTATAACTAACGAGTTAAGATGGCTGATGAGAGTTGCAAGAGGTCTCTATAAACCTGGGCTATAAAGGGATGTAGTAGTAACAATTACATCATTGTACAGAGGGAGTGAAAATAGTGTCATAAATCTGCAGCCCAGACCGCCATGAAGCGTAGAAGCAAACTGGCGGTCAAGGAAAGAGAGAAAGGATCCCTGAAAAGGTTGCTGAATTAATGATAATTAATGTTAATATTATTCTTTTGGATAGTCTTCTGTTTGGATCAGATGTTGCAGACTTACACTAACGATGTATCATACTTGCTTTATGTGTATGAATTCATGTAGAAGCAAAAGTGGCTGAATCGGAGGAGGAATGAAGCTCAACCAAGCTTAGCCTTAAGCGTGAATTTTTACTCTTAATTTTGCCAAATACTTATTCCAAAGAGCTGGAAGGAAGCCCTGGCAGAGTCAATGTTTAATGTGTCTCTGCCTTTTCAGCCTCACAGTGTATAAAGCATAAACAGTGCACACTGTGTTAATGGACCAAAGGCAAACCACAGAGCAGATGGTTAAAAGCTCTTTGGTCTGCCCTCATAATGACCAACATTATTGTTCACAACAAACTTGTTTGCTCTGAACAATCTCTTTCTGTTGAAGGCCGCTTCATATCGCCTCCTCTGATAACACAATAACTTTGAGATATAGAGGATGAAGCTCTCATCTGTTCTCGTTACCTCCGTGACACACACACACCTTCCTACCTGAGTGGAGAGGAGACGTCTGAGTGCCCCCTCACTGAGGTTGAACTAGACAGATGTTGCTTTTGTTATCAAGATATATTGGTCTTGACAGCAAGCTGGCTTCATCTGGAGGCATTACTGCTCCAGAGAGGCACCTTTTTCTACCTTGGAGCTCAAGGACAACATGGAGAGGGGCCTTTAGTAGATTCTTTAGCACCTGAACCGAGTTTAGGAGGCAGTGCAAACATTACAACGAATCTCGACTGTACTGAAGCGATAGGATGACTTAGTAAGAAGGCAATAAAAGCTGATCTCTAAAGTGGAACGGAGTAGAGCTTGAGTGACAGAGTGCTTAATCAGGCAAGAAAAGAGCAAACAGTCACGGCTGTCTGATTAACTGTTACCCTTTTATTTTATTGACAAAAAGGATTCGACGCTCGACTGTGTGTGATTCTGTGAAGAACAGCTCAAGCTGTGTCCTCGTGCCCCTTTGACAAAGGTCAAAGGTCGCACTTTTGCTGGTATTGCACTGCTTGTGTCCAGTTTATTAAAGGCAATAAAACGGCTGTTGTTGTCCTGAAGAATCAAGTATATCATGCAAGTCTAAACATTTACTTCACTGGTTTAGTTAATACGTGCCAACTCATACCGTCATGCCATACTTTTGCCTTCCTCGAAAGAAAAAAAATGACTGTAGCAGCTTCTTGAGTGACAGCAGCTATAATAGTAGGCGGTGGCTGACTGTACAGGCTCGCCAACAACGTAATTCACAGCCACCTCTGAGCAGCAAAGCTGCCTTACTATTTTGCCCTGCAGCAATACAAGAGAATGAGACTGATGTCTCAGCAAAATGTAATTACCACAGACCATAGTGTAACACGCTTTGCAGACTATGGCCATAAAATGGTCTACCACACAGTATCTTCTTTGTCAATGCCCTGCAAAAACACTTAAATCCTTAAGAATGAATGCGAGGACATTTCCCTCCCTCCCAGTTTGGACTGATCAATCACAGCCCTGCTGCTGCCGTCCTTTTATGTTTATTATATCAGGACTCATTTATTCCAGAGTTATAAGGTCAAGTTGGAGGATAAAACCTTACTAAATCAATCGGGTCCATAAACCAAAAGAGAGGGACTAACAAATATTTGACATAATGTGCCAACTAAAATGCATTCAGCTAGCCCCACACGACTGCTTACTATCAATAAATCTTGGGTCAGTTCAGTGCTGTTGAGTTTTCTGCTGTTCTGCTTCTTTGTTGTGGTATGAGGGTGTACGTACAGTCTGAAGCTGCACACAGGCAAATGATGGCCTCGGGGAACACAGATGAATTTAATACAGTAAGTGCAAAAGCCCTTACTCGGTGTGGGATTCAAATTGAAATGATCAAATTGGTCTTAAGTGGGGGAAGTCTACGTTTAATCTGTGTGAAATTGTCCAAGATCGTTTTTAATTTCAGCCACTGATGGGCTACATCAAAGCCTGGATTTTGCTTCTTCTCCAGCTGTCATTTATTTGTTAAAAGCCGCTTTTTATACGGTGACAGTCAAACACTGAATGAACCAGCAACATGTGTCATTTTTAAAGACCTTCTGTTTTGTGTGTGTGTGTGTGTGTGTGTGTGTGTGTCTAAGATGAGGTCTTATATACTTTAGCTCCAGCTGCTTTAGCACAGTGGCGCCAAGAAGGCAGAGCTCACAAAAGTAGGCCATGACTCTAAGGGAGTACAACTTATCTTCTCACACCAACAGTTAGATAGGTTTTACAGGCATCAGAAAGTCGATGTGCACTTGTACCGCTTCAGTAGGTGGTCTGAAGATGACCATGACTGGACTTAAATAACAGAGCTTCATGTCTAAAATCTAGACTTTTATGTTTTTAGAGCTAGACAACAGCAGGCTTTGGTTACTCACACCGATGCTAAATGCTAGTATCAGTAAGCTAACATGTGCACAATGGGATTGCTATGTTCAGGAATATTTTAAGTTTAAGTATCATGTTTTTACCCCCTTAGTTTGCCGTGTTAGCAACCTAAAATGTTGCTAATCAGCATTATACCCATGTTGCTGCTAACTTAGGCTAACATTAAGCATGTAAACAGAAAAAGAGGGAAAGCTACATACAGAAACACAAGGCTGATCATGACAAAATCTCAAATTCTTTAACACATCAACGCTCACACAGCCTTAAATTTATATTTATGAAGAGGATGGTTTTTCTGTGCTATTTTTGAGCCACGCTATACGAGCGCCTGCATTACAGTGCTAATGCCATACAAACAGAGGGACAGAAAGAGCTGTTGATTTTGATTTTGAAAGTTGTTGATCTTGAAATGAGATGAGAAATGAGACTGATGGTGTGATAAGTGATCAAAGTGCTGAAATTTTAGCAAGTACTAACTCCCCTTCTCCTCAACCGCTTGGTTTTGGACTATAAAATCATTGTCCCGAAACATAATTTACACACTGTGGCAGAAATGTACAGAGTTCCCCCAAAGGTTTTATTTTTAAATCCCTAAGGAAAGTTTCCTGTGGTGGAAACGTGACTTTAGATGCATGTGCAGCACATGCTTAACCTCATGAGACCTGAGCTCTTTTTTGTTTTTAGGATGCAAGAGATGCAACAGGTCTGAGATACGGGGTCTCGGAGGTTAAAATAAATTAATAGAAGGACTTAAACTTCATTTAAAGTAGCTACAAAAGATACTGCAAATACACTAAATGTAGGGCTGGATCAAAAATTTGTTATTAAGTGGTGTTTTTAGCATCAGTTTCCATAACAGCCTCATGTCATCATACTAAATCTATAATAAACAGATACCAAAAAAACCCTTCTTATCAGATTGGCTTCAGTGGCACAACACTTAACTTCATCTAACAGAAAAAAATAAAGAGTTTTAAATAAACTCTTATGAGTTATTGCAGCTTTTCTGGAGCAACGAAATAACAAAGATCATAACAGAGACAGTAAATAACTGATGTAAATAACTCCTTTCCAAAGCGTTGCTTACTATCTAACACTGCCTGAATAAATCAGACTTTCTCACATTCACCAAAGTAACCGCTGAGACTGGTCATCGATAAGCTCCAGATGACACTTCATTACACTAACACACACTTGAACCAAACTCAAATCTGATCGTATCTCAACCAGTGCTTACTCCTAATATAGCAGGTTCTGAGTCCTGGCAATGCAACACAGAAACACCAACCAGCAATCTGAGGGCATCAAGTTAAACACAAGGCTGTGTTGGTTCTTCTGTTGGCCTTTTAGGGTCCAAATATGCTGACATAACAGCAAGGTATGGATGACTGCAGTGGTTGTCAAACGCACTACTGACTGACTGAGAAAATAAAATGAGTGAATTTTAAATTTGTTGGCTTCCAGCATGATTCGATCATTTCTTTAGGCACATTATGATCAGCAGTGATTTTCTGAGATTTTCCAAGTCCCCTGTGTGAGTGATTGTATCTGGCAGAGGACACCACCACTGCTGCTGTCGTTTCTATCTGCATCCTGATGTGTATCTGGTCGAGGATCAAACTGGTTTACAAGAAGTAATTAATCGCTCTGCACAAAATTGGATTGTTTTACTGATCTAGAGATTTAGTGCGGCATTGGTTGACTGAAGTCTCGGTGATTCCAACGATACTGGATAGTCCGTCAACAAAAATATATTGCCTTTTCAACAACTTCTGTTTTATAGGTTTTCTGGGGTTTATAAAAAAAATCAGAAGCTCTTTACAAAGACAACAAATGACAACATGCCAGATATAATTTATTAAGAGATGGATGGTATTGGATATTTTGAAGTGTTTACTGTCCTCAAGCGAGGTTTTAAAGTCAGTGGTTCCCCAGGTGTTAATCTCTTAACACCTTAATCTGTCTCCTGGTGGCCTCGAGACAGATCAAAGTCGGAGCGCTGCATCTTATCAGCAAAGTTTTACACTACAACAAAACACACAGCAATTCCATGGCATCTGCAGGGTCAGTGCTAGCTTAACTTTACTGGATCGTAGATGCAGCACAGCTATACACTTTTCCTTCAACATGATTCAAATAATCGAATGAACCAAACAGAGGCCAAATGACAAGAGGCTGTAAAAAAAGGATTATTTGATTGGATGGTATTTAAGTCAATGCTGGTACCTGGTAATTGCCATGGTGGTTTGTCAATACCTCGATTTTCAATTTAAATTCCCTCATCTTTCTAAAGGTCACCTTGGTATTAGTAATAGTCTGTATATGGAACATTTACAGAAGGTCATACAGTCAATTGATGAAATTCAGAGGCAAAGCCTTTTGGGTCATATAAATCTAATCCACTCAGCCACAGCCCGGGGCTACGATGCTTCTTTTAAGCTCAGTGTTATTTGGCTGTAACACTACCAGTGTTTAAGTCCCAAGGCTGCATGCTGTTTTTGAGGGACAAATGTGGCAGACACTTGGCAGCTAGCAATTAACTGAAATTACACCCAGAGACAAGGGACGAGGGCAGCAGATGAGCAGTGTCTGGCAGCCTGTGCTTGCATGATTGGCACGATTCCTAAAAAAAGGCCAATGTGATGTGAAACTGACCTGAAGTTACATCAACTCTGATGTCACGAGCTGTCTCCCAGCAGAATACTGAATTGCGCTAAGTGTTGTGTGGCTATGTTGATTTATTGCTCGAGAAATGCTTCTGTCAACACTAAAACATCTGTTTACAGATGATACCTCTGGCACAGATGCTAAATATAATGAGCATGCATTAGTGTAATGCTTGCATTACAGTATGTTAACACTTCGAGCGCAGCCAGATTATACAGATACGGGTAAACAGTTTCCCGCTTTCAAGCCACAAAGCAGAGCACACAGTAAATGGGACTCGTGCTTATATGGTGCTTTAGCTGAACACTCAGAGCACTTTCTACTACAAGCATCATTCACCCATTCACACAGTCATACAGCAATTTATTCTGTGCTTTTTTGCACTTTGCCTAACATTCACGTGCACACTCACACTCCAGTGGATGCATTGGGGCCAACTTGAGTTTCAGTACATTGTCCAAAGATGCAACATGCAGACTAGAAGACGCAGGCATTAAAACCACCAACCTTCCAGTTGATAGTTAACCTGCTCTACCTGTTGACCCGCAGACGCCCAGTGAAGCAGAAGGTAAGTCGGATGCCAAACCTCAGAAGTCTTGCATCCAACTTAGGTAAAGGCAGGTGGGGGTGATGTCACTACATCAAGACAG
Organism: Benitochromis conjunctus; assembly: GCA_015052645.1. Taxonomy (NCBI): domain Eukaryota; kingdom Metazoa; phylum Chordata; class Actinopteri; order Cichliformes; family Cichlidae; genus Benitochromis; species Benitochromis conjunctus. The sequence goes on along the minus strand of VOQK01008796.1, from coordinate 39,406 downwards.
AGTTGACCATGCTGCACTCGTAAAGTCCAATTTCTTTTGCTTCTAACAAGGTCCAGTCATTCATCCATCAGTAGTAATACAGCCCAATGCCTAGCTGCAACCCATTCACAGGCAGAGCCTGATCCTCCATGAATGGCTTATTTACCAAGTCATAAATACATAAAGTAGTAGTAGTACAGATTGAATGTTTTACTACTGTTTAGATGCACTGCCACCATGTTGGATTATAAAGTCGACGATTGCAGAACTTGTCCACCTTTCCAAGCAAGAAATTCAGTTTTGGGGGGCAACTCAGAAGTTAGCAACTTCACATATTAATGGAACATTGCCTAATGGCTGGTTCATGGTGACTGCATTCACTGTATCACATGCCAACTGGGACATTGTAGCCCTGTCACTTGAGGCGTGCAGGACTCCCTGCAGTCTTCTAAATGATAGGTGTTGCTACTTAAAATAAAGTTCTGCATTAGCGAGGATGTAGGAATAGAGGGAGTCAGAAAGTCTTATGTTTACAGGCTGTTGCAACGTTTCCTTCTGTATAATCTGGGAATCTCTGATCTCCTGTACTTAAATATCACTGACATGGTGGTAAAGGCTGGTACGATCTCACGACAAGACAAAACGACCCTAAAGAATGGAACACACCAGTAACTGTGACACCATCTATATTCAACATGGAACAAAGCTGTTTGGGAAATACATCTGTAGTGTAGAATTATGCCAGGTAATAAAACTTAATAGCAAAGAGCTGACAGCAGAGGAAACCCACCAGTGAATCCATCATCTCCAGATCCGCCAGCAGACAAAAGATAGAAAATCCCCCTCCTTTCAGGTGCCTGACTTTGCCTCTACCTGAAGCACTCTGAAGACCAGAGCTGCCAGCAGTTGGCATCTGCTGATTACAACACATTTTTTTTAATGTGTAAGATTTAGAGATGCAAGTCAGTGAGAGAAAAGTAATTGAAACACAGTCAGTAGTAATAGGAAGGCACTTTTTTCGCCCCCCCC
>VOQK01008796.1:17220-33727 GCA_015052645.1 Benitochromis conjunctus | reverse complement strand
AAAAAAAAAAAAACCAAAAAAAAAAAAAAAAATATAAAAACCCAAAAAAAAAAAAAAAAAAAAAAAAAAAAAAAAAAAAAAAACAGGGAAAAGGGAATAGGGAACAAAAAAAAAAGGGTCCTGGTCAGTTGCTGACACTAAATCTTTTTATTGCCTGGCTTTGAAAATCCAATCAAGGTCACACAGAACATAAGAACATTGTTAGATGAACATCAGTGCTGAGATACTATGTCCTCTGAGCCAGTAATAACAAACGACAGGTCCAAATTGACACAGCGTTCCATCACTGTTCTGGTAATGCTGTAATTGTGTGCAGTGTGTGCGTGTTTGCAGGGGTACGGGGTTACGGTCGGGGGCGTTGCTGTGTACAGCTGAACCAGAGAATAATTCATCATTGTGTGACATACTGATTAGCCTGCGCCCTGAGGCTTGAGTCTTTACTCAGCAGTTTGCAATACTGCATTATGTAAGTAGAAATGTACATATATGTGAGAAGGATCTGAATACGTTTGTGAATAAGAAAGTGTAAGACTGTACATTGTTAGTCACTATTCTGCAAGGAGGAGGAGAAGGCTTGATGGATGATTATTCAGCAAAAAAAACAAGCAAACATTTTAGTGTAATCTGATGTCATTTCTACATCTTTAACTCAGTCTCTAATAAGAGTGGTCATTATTTCACTAGCCAAGTCGGGCAAACACTTGCCAGCTGCACTGACATTATGCATCTACTCTTAGGATTAATAGCAACAATACAAGCACACATGCATCACTTCAGCTGCATTCACAATTAAACTGAAGCAAGTGACTTTTGTGCAGCTTGCCAGACCTTACTTTTATTCACAGTGAATGCTCTGGTGATTGTGCACGGTCTGATGCAATAGTCTTGTTATATTTCTCCAACGTGAAAGTATGCCAGTAGCAGGGAGAGGCTGTTAATAAACTATTTCTCAGGGTCGAAGGTCCTTACAGTCTGTGAAGTAGAAATAATCAATCCCAGGAGGTCAGACTTGATTTTTTACAAAGGGTACAGTTTCTTTCTTGCTGCCAGCTGACTCTTTACAGTAAAGAGCGGAGCAGTGTTGAGACGCATCCAGAGCGTGCTCTCGGCTCGAGATAACTCCCGTGACTGGAACGTTGCCAGTTCAAATCTACAGCGCAGCTGAGAAACTCCCTCAACATTTACCCCACACAGGCTTTTGAAAGAAAGACCTTTATCCTGCAGAAGCCCCAGCGGAGCAGCTCAGGTGGCCTGCAGCAGAGGGATGTGATCGTACTGGGCAGCTCCCAGCTGTGAACGTGTCTGACTGTATGAATGTTAAGCAGACCGTGCGCTTTCAGTGAACCTCTGCCCCTGGAGGTTTCTTTAAAAAAATAAAATAAAATGAAGGGGGCAAAAACAAACAATTTTAGTTATTGCAGAACGTGACAGCTGCTACGAAGGTAAATCCATATGACTGTGGGGTTTATATAAAAATGAAACGATGCAGATGCTCGGCGGTTAAGACTGTCAGCTCAGAGCACAAGCACAAGTCCTGAATCCTGATCTTAGCGTGGCCTTTCTAAAATGCAGTTCTTTTAGTTTTTTCCACCCCTGCTGACTTGAAAATATGAACGCTGACTAAATAATGACCTCAAAGTTGTTTTCTGAGTTTTGAAAATGCAGAAAAAGCATGTTCAGATAACCTATTGCATCAGGGGTTTCTTTCCTCTCATTAGTTCCTCTTTCTGCAAGAAACGTACACATGTGCAGAATACCTTTAAAACATTTGCCTTTCCTGCTGAAAGCTGGTTGAGATAATCAGTTTGTGTTTAATACAGACCTTGCTTTATGACATTTAGCTTTGTTTAACCAAGCAGTGGAAACAGGGAACACAACTGGTCTGTCTCTATAAAAGATGCCATCTAACACAGTGCAAAGAGCTCCTCTTTACACATTAAGATATCTGCACTATAGAAGCAGTTATAGGGAAACAAACACTGTGGAATAATGTGCTGTTGACTAAATATATTCAGGCCTTTATTGGCTCTTAGCTTGCTTACTAACAAGATCTTTAGATGGAAAGAGCAATTTATGTCAACTTGGGATCTGTGCAATGAAAAAAGGACCTTTACTAATTGAGTATTCAAAAAAGGAATACAACTGAAAACTAATTCTTAGTTGCACCTCGAGTTTTGATGATTTATTTGCTTCTGTATGGCCCTAATTACAAAATTTCTTCTTTCTACCCCCACATGCATCATGGGAGATTTTAAGAGTACACACAGCTTGTGATTGTGATTTGTGGCCTCTCGTTTTAAAGCCTATTTGCCTAATGAAAAGCATTTCGGGTGCATTTTCAGCCCCTCTCCCAATATCTTTTTACCATTCCCTCGTCCCGAAAACGACTGCAAACACAAAGAAAACATCAATATCTGTATTGGCAGCCTGTCGGGCACCGCCGGCGCAGGCATTCTGTAAGTAATCAGGCTCTGAGACAGCTACGTGGAATATAAATCACATCAACAGGCAAACAGCAGCCGACATGCCAGCCCTGACATCTGTATAATCTCGCCGTCGCCGATAATCAATATCATGTCAGCTGCGTTTGGAGATGCAGAGCGAGGGGAAATCTGAGTCGCCAGTGTTTAGCGAGGCATGTAAACTGTTACGCCGGGCGTGAGGGTTCACCATCCCCCCAACCCAAATGAAAACACAGCTCCCAGGTGCCTTTGAAACAGCACAGCCGGAGACAGTCAACAGACGCCAACACCTCCGTTCTCCATCTAAACACTCGTCTCAGGTCGGGTCGGGTCAGGTCAGCTTTTTCCAGCTACTGACTAATGCACATTATCACCTCTCTATTTACTTGCTGTCCCTCTGAATATGCGCCCACCTTTGACTGATTATTCTAATTACATGTTGAGGGGTGGATGCGCTGTTCTTTGGTTTGTAGTGCTTACTATAGTGCTCGACTTTATTTCACGAGACAACCGCAGCAGGTCTAAACCGAACTCTTTCTTTTCTCATTCTGCGCTTGCTGAACTTCACTGCTCAGTTTTCCTCAAGAGCAAAGTGAAATGCATGCACATGAAAACAACAGAGGCTTCTGCCGTCTTCTGAGGTCTGAAATACAGAAATTCTCTTGCCTCTCAAATGTTTTGATCCTTCAGAAGTGACACAGTTTTGCAGCTCAAGACATTCCTCAACCCCATCACAAGCTCACGCATACTTCTGTGACATTTCCGTTCTATGCATTAATTAGAGCATCTTTTTGGGCTTCCAACTCCTGTTTTGCTATAATGATTACTTCGAATAACTTTAAAACTTCAATTAACTTGAAAAGTCCTCTGAAATAAAGTTTCAGAGGAGTTCAAGCCAACTGAGAGTGAATCTAATGAGTCGAGGGAGCAGACGTGGAAAACTGAAAAGGTGAGACTGATTGAAAAAACATCAGCAAGGCTTATTATAGTCTATCAGTGAGCAAGCTTTAACTTGTCGTGTCTGCCAGCCTGTCCCTCCACCACCCCACCAACCTCCAAATTAGTGTCTTACCCTCTGAGAAGCTGATGAGCCCCAGAAGGTGCAGGAGCTTGATGGAGGCAAACACCAACACCACGATGCCCACCGTCTGTAGCCCCTCAGTCTCCCAGATTGCGTTCAGCATCACTCCCCCTTCTGTCCACTCCCCACCACCATACCCGGACCCAAACCCGGAGCCCGAGCCAGCTTCTTCTACCTCCGGGACACCGCCGGGACCAGGACCACCGCTCCCACCTGGCCCCGCACTCCAGTTCCCCTGCACCAACTCCAGCGCTACGCCGGCCCACGCGCACGGGCCGGGCGCCCCCTGGCACCCGCCTTCTGCTCGTTTGTTCTCTAAATCCAGTCTGGGTAAGGTTAAAATTGGAGATTAATAATCAGCAAGACTTGTCCTCAGGTTTGGGAGAAGCCTGAAGTCATTAAGGATGTTTCTGATTTCGAGAAGTCACTGAGAATTCAGGACAATCCTCTTCCTCTTTTCTTTTCCTTCCCTCACAAACGAGGAGACCCTTGAAAGCCGGCAGAGCAAACTCTGCTGTTCTCTGACAGTTTGGAGCTCTCGCTCACTCTTTCAGGCGCACCGACTGCCTCGCTGCAATGTAAGGGAGGGAACAGGAAAGGGATGGATATGAGTGAGGGAGGGAGATGGGACGGAGGCTGTGGGGAGGTGTGCCGAGCGGGAGCTACACATGTTCAAATTAACTTTAATCACAGGAGCGGCACAGCAAGCGGAACTGAATTCTGTCTGCTGGATAATTATACCATTAAATCAAGAACACGGCATAATTCTGTGGTTACGGGGAAGACTGATCTTGGAGATGGGGATGAAAAAGAAAGAAATAAATGGTAAAAAGCGGTACAGAGAGATAAAACTAACTTTCCACCAAGACAAAATAAATATCTTGTGGTTCAAAAGGAAGGAAAAAGAAAACCCTGATAGCGTTCACTAGATAAATACGAATATTTTCTGTGATGACAACAAAAGCTGAAGAAAAAGGTCCACCTACTTCAGGAGCAAAGAAGCAAGGACATGTCCAACAAATCGCACCACTGTATTTAACATAATCGCTTGCTTTGATTCAGATGAGATGTGGCGAACCCAAGAAGAAAACTACCGCAACAGAGACCGTGTGTGTCTAAGCGAGAGGATGATCCATGCAGTCAGCGTGTGGAGTAAATGAGTGACGACACCACCATCTACTGGTCCTGTGTGGACTGTAATTATCCTACACCACAGCATTCAATATTTATCCTGTTTAAACCAAAGAAAGGAAATTTGTCAAATTTTATTTTGAAAATAAAAAAGCTTTCATGTTTCAGGAATCAGTGCATTAACTCCAATAACTGCAAGTTCAAAACAAGTAGAAAAGCCACACTGAAAGCTTGTGCGTTTCTGTGAGTTATTCGCGACTGCAAACACAATTTCATTGCACTCTACTTGATTATTTTGACTCATAACGTCCCTCTGCCGTGTTCCCTGAGCTGTAAATCAATTTAGAGTAAAGTCCGCCATATATCACGGATGTAAATGCACAAAGCCAACTTAATTACAATCATCATGGCAGGATATTATTTTGGCACTGTGAAAGAAACCGTGTCTCACCGCTTACTCAATTGCTCTATGATAAATGTCCAGCGTGACGCAGTGCTCTGTTCCAGTGATGGAAAAAGGCGCACTCATTCATTTACATGCGGTCCATCTGCCGCTGCCTTTTCTTCAGCAACACAGAATGGAAAATAGGGGATGTAATTCCATGGTTTTTTTTTTATTCTCTGAATAATTTAGCACGATGCTATTTGAAAAAGAAAATAATATTCAGCAGTCATCCTGCTTAACCTGAATAGCCCAGAGCATTTTAAAAAGTCATTGGTATGGGAGACTTGTCCGTGCAAAGTAGGACATTTGATGAGGACTGAACTCAAGGATTATTTTGTACACAGTGATTGTAAAAATGTGTTTCTATTTGTATATTTGTATTTTATATTACATTGGGTGCGCTGTTCTGAAAACTGAGTTAGAGTAAAAAGTGCATTCTTAGCACAATAATGCATGTGTCCTGTAATAACCTCATGCAAGAGAGTTTATTTTTCTTCTCCAAACATTTAATTACTGCAAATATCTCAGTTAGTCTGTGTCTGGATCAGCTTTCCATGCTTTTTTTTAAAAGGAGAAGGATGTTTTTTTCCAAGTAACATATTCAATCATTGGCTTTTATCTGTGTTATACTGACACGATACTTAAATACATCTATAACAGACACTAAAACAACAGTCAGCTACATTTATTGAAGCTTAGATTAAAGTAAAATAACTCTTGTTGTCAAATCTAGCTGCCAGCAGTTTGTTCCATAGTCTATAATCTATACATACATTTATACTCTGAATTTGTTGTGTCCAAATCACAGGTGAGAGGATAGCAAACCAGTTTAGTCCTATGTTTTAAGGGGAATTTGATACCAACTGTTCATGTTGGTTTAAGCTGAAGAACTTCCAGTCATCCCACTCCACAGAATCTCTCAGCTACACTAAATACCCACATCAGTGGGTAACATCATTGTTTGCATTCATACTTTTGTTCTGGTTGACTTTCGTTGCTCTGAACTGCTCATTTTGGTTTTGGAGCTCATTAAATTATGAGTAACAGTTAATTTCACTGAAATCCCTTCACATTTTAAAAGTACACACATTGTCAGTGCTTTGAAAACTGCATTTATGTAGTGCACACGGGCAAAATACAATATATGTATGCACACACAAACAAAGATGAATGGCAGCAACTCGATGCATTTAGGCATTTAGACACGGCCGAGATGACCCCCTGAAATTCAAACTGAGCATCAGACTTGGGAACAGGTGATTTAAGAGATTGTGAATGTTGCATGGTTGTTGGTGTCAGACGGGCCGGTCTGAGTACTTCAGAATGGGATTTTCTTACAAAACCACCTCTGGTTTTTTGGTTTGTTTATTTGTTTGTAGGGGTGGCCCAAAAATGAGAAAATATCCAGTGTGTGGCAGTATCTGGGTGAAAAAGCCTTGTTGGTGCAGCCTACCTCAGTGTTGTTCTTGTGACTACAAGTCTACCCATCTTCTGATGACTGCTCGCAGCAGGGTAATGCACCATTTCACAAAGTTCTCACAAATCATCTCAAACTGGTTTCTTGAACATGACAATGAGTTCACTGTTTTAGTTCACTCCTCTAGATGTGGTGGAATTGGATATTCCCATCATGTCTTACTATGATGCATAATAACACTTCTTGAAGGGGACACATTAGGCTGCAGGGTCGAGCATGGAGCTGTGCTGTGCTACAGTGTGATGTTTTAAGAGTCCTAATATTTCACAGGACAATCACTTTGCTTGCTCCTTGAGGTCAAAGACAGTATCAACATATTTCCAATGGTACTTCAGCATATTAGGTCAAAGTCAACAATACACTTTCACGTGGAAAAATTACAGGTTCACGTTGTTTAATGTCAGTATTGCTCAGCTTTCACATACAATTAATAAAAAATCAACTAACCTAAAAGTGGAGTGCTTCAGTGTCTCCTGACTACTCACAGCAGAGCTGCCTACATGTGGGCACTGGCACTGTCTCAGTGAAGCCACATCACAAGCCATTCAGTGGGCCAACAGAGGCTTCACTATCCCCCTTTTTCCAAAATCATGGCTTGGCTTTCCAAACACTTCCCAGAGGACCAACAGCTGATAAAACAAGCAGGGATAACTGTCCAATCATAACTTCTCTCCAGCATACAGATACCATCTTAAAACCATAAATTACTAAAGCTGTGAGGGCGGAGGTGAGACAAGTGAGAAAAGCAGGAGTGGGGATTTTGTGGCAGTAAGCATTCACTCAGCTATTATCTGAGCCATGATTCTATCAACACTGCTGACAGATAAATATTACACTCCACATCTTGCTCAATTAATGTCACACAAATTCTAGACAATCACCACTCTTAAAACTATTACAGGATGGCAGGTCTGACAGATAGAAAACCTGGAAATTCTGCGTTTATAGACCTGACAAGAATATTTATCTTCGCGAGACTGAGATTACAAAACGATTTTATTTCGATACTGGAAAAGAAAATGGAAGCTGTGGAAAGCTGACACCGCTATCATTTGAAACAAAGGCCTGAGGGTAAAACGCAGCTCCCTGAATGAGGCTCTATAGAGCTGCTTGCAACACTAACGATTCAATAACGTGTTTGAGAGCGCTGAAATGTTATTCAAGGAATATTACATTAAAGACCAATAAAGATGCCAACTGCCTCAATCAGACGTAAAAATATGAAATTATCTCAAGGAATAAGAAGAAGGCTTTCTATTAATGTCATCGGGACTATTTAAAAGTCTTGAGCCAACCCTCATTTCTTTCTGTTTTTCCACAAAAATTGGAAACAGGTGGGGCAGTTTATTGAAACACATGCAAACATACATGGGAATACAGTATATAAGGCAAAAACTGAAGTCGTAGATTTCTAACGAACTTGAAAGTCCATATTTGGCTTAGCTTAAAGTTCTCCGGGCTTATTGAAGGACATTTAAAGCTCTTCTTTGGATGTTGGCTAACTTTGATTCTGTTATCTGTCATGATGAGCCCACACTGTTTCAATAATGTTGAAGTCCGGCCTCGGTGTTTGGAAAAATTAAGTTGCTGTCAAACTAGCTTTCCAGATAGTATGGTGAATGGTTCCACTGGGTTTGATTTTATCTGGGTACTGTATTACTGTGTGTCTCTGGAATCACTGTCATGCTGAAAAATGACGCCATTGCCAGTATAGTATTGCATGGTGTATCAAAGTGTGATGGTAATTTTCTGCATTTATAATTCCATCAATTCTGACAAGATCGCCAACACCACTGGCTAAAATTGAGTTTCAACCCATTACAGAGCCTACGTTGTGTTTTACAGATGGCTGTACACACTCACTGCTACACCTCTGCGCTGACCCCCTCTGTAAGTGCTGACAGCAATTCAAACCAAAAATTTCCTAATTCAGTAGACCGCAAGATTAGATGCAAAAAAGAAAGTCTAGCTCCTTGGAAACAAAGTATAAAGCTCAAGACTTTGTAGCACAGCACTGTATGTATAATGACAAACAGCATTAGAAAACTGTGCACATTTAAAGTTGTCTTCTTTCTTTTTCCTCTGTTGAGCCCCAGATACCAAGGGATGTGTGTTATTGAGAAAGATTATGGTAAAAACAAAATTACTGTTATTTGCTGTGATGTAGTTTGGCCCGAAAGAGTCCTGCTGTTTAAAAAAACAAAAACAAAAATAAATACAATAACTTCTGTAAACAAGTTTACATTAAAGCCTTTTGATTTGGTAGCTTCTAGTTACTCCTTCTGCTAATTTTTGAGAACCGTACAAAAGACATGTGCTTGATAACAGCTTGCACCACCCAAATCACCACATTCATCATTCCTTGACTGAGAGCTTTCACAAAGACCTTGTCCAACCTCCATAACCTTTGTTAGATAGCATCTTTGAAAAGAAACAAGTCTGAAATGTCAAGCTGCTCTCAGGTCTGGCGATTTGCCATGTCCAAATTTCTTATCTGCGATCAGACAGGAGAAGTCTGAGTGACAAACATGCAGTCCTTTTTGTTCATTTGCCACTGTAGACCGATAAGACACTGATCTTGGAACAGATTACATATTTTTCTCACTCACTTGCTGCCCACACGTCTCGCCACTTTTCGTGCTCAGTATTCATAAGGGGAGGATCTTATCACGTTTGGTCTGGGCAGAGTGGACGCAGAGGGATCGACAGTACAGGTCACTGAAAAAGTCTTGCAAGCTTGAAGTGTTTCCTCTGTACATGAAACTCATGCAACAGCAAAATGAACTAAAACTAAACAGTAACCTATGTGAGTTTTTTCCCCTTTTTTTCCTGCACAGTCACTGCATATGCATACCAAACAGGCCCCCAAGAACAAAATTCCCATTAAAAATTAGGCACGTGTTACATTTCTTTAAGCACACGGTGGGCCTCGGTGAAAGCACAAGACCAACAGAAGAGAAACCGGCTTTGATGCAACCGTCATCAATCAAAGCTACACCGATCGGTGGATGGGCAAAGATGCGAAGATGAGATTGTCCCGCTGTTTACAGATCAGCTTAGAGGACAAGTGGGTGATATAATTAGGTGACACCTGCAGTGATTTGCTCAGGCATGCAGAGCAGCGTTAGTGTTTGGGTTATGTGTTCCAAGGCACATTAAAATGAGGCTGTCATATTTACAGAGGCAGCGCCTGTGAAAGGGTAGACAATTATGAGCCGTGAACCAGGGAAACCCTCGGTGAAGCAGCTTGTGCAATCAACCATGGAGTGCCGTGGGGTGACTGATATTGAGGACTTACTTTGTAGACAGCACACTCTGCAAGGTGCGTGCGCATGCATGCATTTATAGGAATTTGCAATATTTAACCCTTTCAACCTCTGCATACACACATAGCTGAAGGAAAGACAAGTATGACTCGACTGTTTCAGACTCATATAGCAAGTGACGATTTATAATCCAGGGCTCAAATAAATGTGTATAGATGTATTATATTCCTCAAAGAGTTCTAACAATCAGCAATTCAACTATTAGTTTTTTATATTCTGTAAGTGGTCAGCATGTTATTCAAAATTGTCTAGTTATTGTATGAATAGTGTACAGAGTTTCACGCTACAGTACTGTGCAAAAGTTCTTGAGCCACCCCTCGTTTTTTTGAGTTCCTATTTTATTTGTTATTATTATTATTATTATTATTATTATTATTATTATTAGTAGTAGTAGTAGTAGTAGTAGTAGTAGTAGTAGTAGTAGTAGTAGTAGTAGTAGTAGTAGTAGTAGTAGTAGTAGTAGTAGTAGTAGCAGCGTTATTCAAGTTGCTCCCGTTTTTTGGACCTTAACTCTTTACATCTTGCTAAAGGAAATGCAAAAAATAAATACTCTGGAATCTGATGCACTTCCTGTGGGCTGTTTGTTTGTTTTTATCAGGAAGTTAATTACTTGTTTTTTTTGTCTTTTTGTAAATGTCAAGTTAAATTACTCAACAATAGATGTAATATGAATGTAGCAACATCGTATTTCATCGTATTGCATTTTGGTACTTCACATGTTTGAAGTTTTCATTTAGAAAGAAATGCAGAGCTGCGATGATGGCTGTGGCTGTGATGATGTGCACTGCTGTACTGAGCATTATTCACTGTTACACATGCACTGAGAGCACATTGCACACAGAGCACACTGTCTTTATCATCATTGTGAGTTGGTTGGGTGGCGGCAAAAATACATCTGTGTATGTGGAGACACCATCAATCTACCTTGTCTTTTTTTTACTACTGCAGGTATGTGAGTTGGGCTCTTTGGTTATTTTCTGAAATATAGGTGTGTGGCCTCAGCAACATTCACAGGAAATGCGTTTTCTGCTACCCACTATATCTGCTGCGCTATGACGATGCCTCATCATTCAAGGTTGGATGGGTAGTAAACACATACGCTCATCCTCCCTCATTTTCCCACCTGAATCAGTCCCGTCCAGTCCGATTCACCAACTCTGAAAGTTAAAAACATGCCCGAGGAAGACCTTACTTTCAAAGGTAATGAGCCAATTCAGGAAGCAAACCAAACTTGTTATTATTTTTTGTTAGTCTGATGTAACCAAAAATGTTTTCCTGGATTTTAGAGGATTGTAAGTTTCACTGTGTTTCCATGCAAAAAAATGCTATTTCTATCCATAGCATTGTGTCAAATAAGGAAGAAGGGGAGAAATACCTACAAATTGCTCAAATACTCAAATACAGATCATAAAGGGTGCCGAAATTTAGCTCCAAGAAACAAAAGCACAATCTAAGAAAAAAGCAGTGTTGAGTGATGGGTCGGAAATAAGCCTATAAATTAAAGACATTCATTTTCACAACAAAACAGCCATCTCTTTCTACAGCAGAACCACTAGATCTTTATCAAACTTCCAATTCATTCCACATGATGAGTTGTAGTGAAAAAGGGAAAGGTCAGAGGCATTGTCTGCAGATGGACAGTAATACAAAGCTCAGGACAGGGTGCTACAGGAGATAACATTGAACTCCTCCTTTCTGTGCCTCCGCAATATTAGCTCCTCCGCGGCTATCTGTCGGCTCACTGTGGACAACACGTGAGGCCAAAGAGCAGGACACCAGTTGTCTTTGCACAGCCAGCCTGTCATCTGATTTATGATGCACCATCCTTTCAGCAGCAGCAAAGTGCCAGTCAAGCTGAGCTTCGAGTGCAAAGGTCAATGGAGAACATGCATTAGCAGGAACAGTAAAAAGAAACCAAGGGTGGCATAAAATGGCAGACAGAATACGGGACGGCTGGAGCCACTGTCCAAAGGATGAGATATGACGAGCACAGTTCAGCAGAAAGAAAAGGATGCTGAGAGCAAATCAATAAAGAAGGCCGTTCCTAAAAGGAATCATGAACGTGGGTATAAATTTATTTAGCAGGATGTGGGAAAGTGATGAGTAGTGTGTGAGCTATTGTGTCAAAGCACTGCAAATACAAAACTTTCTGGGTTATAGAGAGCACGCATTGTGTTGAAGCTATTAAGCACCAAATCAAATATTTATAGTTCTGCTGAGTTTGCTACTCAAACAGACACTGATTTGATGGACCGCATCAAAGCAAAAACACGAGAACCCAGTTTATATTCAACAGCAAGACAGAATGAGGAGAATTTCAGGTTAATGCTCATATTTTCCTTCTCTCCTTTCAGTCGTGTAAACTAAACTGGCTGACACGCCGGGATTTATTACTGTGTTTGCTTCAAAGTGGAACTTCATTCACCTTTAATTAGAAATACACTCTGATAAATGAGACCCAATAAATCTCATATCCTGCGTTGTGAGTTCGGTAGTGACAATTGTGGCTAGGGGTGCTTAAAACCATCTTTGCACTACTGCATGCTGCAGGGCATGCATGCTTTATCATATTCCTAATTCTCCAATTAGGAAAAAACAAATACAAACAATTTACTTTTGCCCTGAAAGCCAGGATAAATAATTATGCCATAAAGTATCTAATGAAAAAAAAACTGTATTAAATAAGCCTATCTACTTAATATTCCAAGTAAAGGGATCTCCTGAGGCGACGTTTGGTTGAGGTGCTAATAATCTCGCACTGCTAAATATTCTGGTATTCAGTACTGCTTCACTTCTAGTTAATTGTGTTGAGACAGCCCCTGACATAAGAGTATTAAATGTGAGGAAATAATTTATGAAAGCTGTTTGGTCCACAGATCTATGAAGCGAATCAGATATCATTTAGCAGCGGAGCATCCAGTGGAATATTGTTTTATTGAACCCAGAGATACATTTACAAATCAAAAAAATGTTCATTGTACATAGTGAGTGATTTAATATCACCACCGAACATTAACCAAAGTTCATTACTGAAGAATTTCCTGATAACAGTGGGCTGTCACAGTGGAACAACAATAAATAGCACCACAAGCAGGTACTGCGTTATATTAAGAGGTGGTAAAAATATGTGAGAATGCACAAACTGAGAAAACCACCACAACGACAACATGAAAGTGCAGTTATTCTGCATTTTTCATGAGCTTATTCTTCATTGCTGGGGATAAAAGGTCTAAATAAGCAACAAGACCACTATTTCTGCTATATTCTGGTAAAACCATAATCTGAGTAAGCACTATAATCTTGTTACAGTATACTGCAACCACATTTTTCTTAACTTGCTTTAATTTCCTATTATAAAATGATTGTGCCAATCTGTTAGCAAAATGGCTTTTTTTGTATTAGGGAATAAAACTTGATATCGCTAACATTTATCATGGGGCTTTTATCAATGCCTGAGGGCAAGCATGTAATGAATGCACTGAATATAATTCCCTATATAGTACTACTACTGTGTCAAATAAGGAAGAAGGGGAGAAATACCTACAAATTGCTCAAATACTCAAATACAGATCATAAAGGGTGCCTGAGGACTTTGATCTGAGAAGCTTCTCAGCTTCTCAGATCAAAGTCCACTATATTTTATTAACATTTCTCTGTGATGATGAGCTTCTCCCCATGTTGTTGTTGGAATCAGTCCATCATTTTACAAAAACATGAGCATAAACTCAGACTCTTTCCCACAATGTTTCCACCTCTTTACCACAAACCCCCGCAGATGGCTGCCTCTCCCTGAGCCCGGTTCTGCTGGAGGTTTCTTCCTGTTAAAAGGGAGTTTTTCCTTTCTACTGTTGCCAAGTCCTTGCTCATAAGGGGCTTGTCTGATGGTTGGTCTTAATGGTGGTCTATCTGTTATTGTAGGGTAGTTATCTTACAATATGAAGGACTTTGAGGCAACTGTTGTTATGACGCTATATAAATAAAACTGAATTGAATGAACCAACAGCAAAACACAAACACAAACAGATATCAACATTCGAACACTGATTAAGTCAAGTACTGTGTGAAAGGAGGCGCTGGGGTGAAGGTGGGTTGCAAAGAGGCTTGCAGATTCACAATGAGATTTAGAAAAATCGATGCGTTACACTTCTATGTTATAAAACTTCTAAGTAAAAAGGAAGAAGAGGTGATTTCTAAATGTTTTGCGTGAAACAAAAAGGCTTAACTCTACTTTTTCTTAATATGTGAACAGGTTGAGAGTATTCCAAAACCAAAGACCAAGCTTAAAGCTTTTCATTGGAAGAAGATGATTTTCAAGAGGGACATGAGATTATACTTTGTTTCCTTATGTAGGCCATACAGATTCCAGCACTAACAAGCATTTATTTCTAAATACAGATCAGCTCCAAAAAAAAAAAGCTAAAACCTCATCGACCCTTTTAGAAATGTGCCTGCAGGATGATCCCCAAAACAAATGAAAGCATCATACATTCATGATTTTCAGAATCAATCATTAGTAGCTCTCTCATTGCAGAGATTGATGACAGACTAAAACTAAAGCCTGTGGAATCATCCCTAACAGAGTTTAATTCAGCGGAAAGCCACAAGGCACAACAATATTTATCTGATACCTGTCTGAGGCTCCGGGCTAATATCAAAAATTATAATAAATTGCAGATTTTTTAAATATTCCTTCACTGAATAATATAGAGCTAGATTTGTAAAAATAAATGTGGAGAAAGTAAGATGAAGGCAATAAGGAGCAGATTACTCATGCTATTTAGGGACTAAATTTTATTTTATTTTTTTTAAAGAGAAACCTTACATATTCCAGTTTATTTAATGTGCTCTATACAAACATTAGCCTCCCTTAGCTTCGTGCCCACATTTTAAAAGTTAATAACTGTCACAACAACATGTGCTGCTCTAACAATATTTAAATGCTTTATATTCTGTTTAAAACTCATAGTGTAGAATGTTACTTTAGGTTTTACATTTGGTTTTAATTTCAGTTTAAGTGCCCTCCTGGTGTTTCATTTTCTATCTACAGAGCTTTATTACTGCACCCACTTACTACATTACTTGCATTTATATGGCTGCACTGCACTTGGTTAAGTTGGTGTGCAAGTGCAAGATAAGAAAATGCATATTACTCTTACCAATCACTGCCCATTAAATCACACAGCTGGAACCGTTGGAAAACTGAATCCACTTGATAGATATGTTTTTACTACAGAACCTGGCTTTGCATCTAGCTTTCAATCCTGGACTCATTAGTACTGAGTGCTGAGGCTGACTGTAAACTCTGGTTCCCTCTGCTGGCACATCTGCTAAACACGCACTTCAAAGAGAAACATTTTACATAGGTTCAACTGTAAAACCATACATAGTTAAAGAGGCAGCCCCGCTACCTCATTCCAAACTTAAAAATGAGCTTATCGCAGAGAACAGTTATGGGCTTTTTAATGGACTGGAACTACTCACGGTGGCATAAACATACAAGAATGTACAATAATAACTGTTCTCTGTGTTTATTATGTTGTCAGGTCCGCTGGTACACAAAACCATTGTAATACATTCTTTTATTATCCATAAAAGCTACAAAATGTAATAAAAAACACACATAAACAAAACACATTATATCTAAAAGCTGTGTCATGGCAGCTTTAGAGCCACTGATTAAGCATCTTTATGTATTTTTTTCCCCAACCCCAGTACTGTGTGTTTGTCTGACTCCAAGAAATCATGTTGTATAATGCTGCCAAGCACATTAGACCACTCGCTTAGCAAATATTATTAGGATGCAAATACATGTCCTCTCCATTATTCATTCACTATAGAACAGAGTAGTTTCCTCTGTGAATCCAAGCCATGTGCTGTATAAGATTTAAAAAAAAAAAAAAAAAAAAAAAAAATAAACAAAAAAAAAAAAAAAAAAAAAAAAAAAAAAAAGCAATCACCAACTGTACAAAAACATCAGCACCACAGAAATACAAAAGCTTGACAATAAAAAAAAGAATCCTTTAACTCCTTCCCCAATAAAGACGACATTTGGAGACATCCCCTGTACCATTAATGGCGTGTTTTCGCACCTCAGTATGTATCAGTGAAGATGTGGTTTGACAACCATTAAAATGGTTTCTAGGTTTTTCCCAGGATAGCTGCATAGGCATAGACTACCCTCACTAAGCTCTGATGACACTATTAAAACATTAAAAGCAATGAAGCTTTTATTAAGAAAAGCTGATCTTTGGTCCATGTCTAACTATGTAACTTAACATATCTATATACTTTGTCCAATATCCTACACATCCAATACATGATTCTTTTAGCATCGGCTTTGAACGTCACTGCTAGAAAGACTAGACCGGATAAAATACAGAGCTATCCCACTCACAGAGCACCAAAAGACTGCTCAAACACTGCTACAAAGCCATCACACCCAACAAAATAACAGAAGCTGTCAAAATAAAGCGCAGTTGGTGCTCTGCAAAATTTTGTGTTGTGTTTTTTTTTTTCTCTTGCTTGTTGTGGCATCTTTGTAGTACTTTTTTTTTTTTTTCTGTTTTTTTTTTTTTTTTTTCTCTT
>VOQK01008795.1:9178-23793 GCA_015052645.1 Benitochromis conjunctus | reverse complement strand
TAGAGCAGATAAGATGTCAGACATCAGTTAATTCCACTGTCAGTGTGAACTTAAACAGAAGTGGTTTAATGATCTAAAAGCCTGGGGTGCAGCTATCTGTCATGGCCAAATCATCAGCTAATGAACCACTCGTTCATACTTTACACTCGTTTATCTTTGATTCAGTCGTTTGGTCAGTGCGTGCGTGTGTGTGTGTGTGTGTGTGTGTGTGTGTGTGAGAAGAGAAAAACAGAGGGAGTACCTGGCTCATTATTAAATATCAGAGTTCAGCTGTAGGTCCAATCAAAACAGCCTTAGGGAAGCATCAGCTTAACCAAAGTCATGAGACCAAATTCACTGCACTGCACACACGCAGCTGTATACACACTCGAACCCACAGACACACACAGATAACATATAAATGTGCGTGATGGCTCTCAGGACTGTGGATATTGGGGTAGGCAACAATTGCGTTACGTGACAGAAATTTGCTGTAACAACAAACGGAGAAGTCTTCTTTAAAGTTCTGTGAGGTTCAAGGTGGTTTGTGGCTAAAAATGGTGTTTGTGCGTTATTCTTTATTGACTTTGGTTGCTAAAGAGGAGAACACAGACCCTGTAATTTATTGTTAGAAGTCAACTTGTAACAATAAAGGCAAAATAATACAAATGGCTACAATCACCTTTTATCCATTGCATTATATAAAGGTTAGCATTATTTGCTGACATTTCTTGTGTTTGCTTTGGTTTGTTTTTGGCCGAGAGGTGAGTCGTTATTAGCGAGCTGCACATAAAGACTGTATGGCTGCAGTGCACAGATGTAAATACCTATCTTAATTAGTGCTAACTACCATATAAAAAATATACAAGTATACACAATATTCACTGTCCAAAACTAACTTGAAGTGGCCACGACCTTTAATAGTGCACAACACCCTGTAAACATGTTTGTTTCTGCTACAAACTTGGACTTAAGGTGGAATTGATTCACATTTAATGGCCAACCTCGAGCGGCCATTAAAAGAACTGCACCTTGTGCTTCTTTATTCAGCCCCATACACTGTAAAAAAAACAAAAAAAAACCCAAAACAAAAACCTATGGATGCAGCGTCTGTAACATCACATGTTAGTTTTGGACCATGTTTAGAGAGGGTGCCGTGCCTTCTTGCTAAGACACTAAGAAGGGCAAAGAGACCAAAAACCTAATTCTTAAAGTAAATGATGCCTTTGCTTTTCCTACTATGACAAGCCAAACCATTTGTTGATTATGCTGGAAGACGCCTTTTTGTCTTAGCATATTATATCTTAGTATAAGTACATCATTTATAAATACAGATATATTATTATGATTATTACACGCACATGGTAACAGTAACAGATGGAAAAACATATCTGTATTTATAAAAGACATACGAGGAGAGGAGTAATGATATATAAACGATGAATTAAGCACCTTACCAATACTTTTCTAATGCTTAACAGTGTGACATTATTATAAAGTGATACTCCAATTTCATATTTTCACTTCAAAATAAACTCCTCCTTGGACTGATTTGAATTCAACTATAAGAATATGCTGCACAGGTCTGCTGGTTTTGACTATGGTGTAGAATTTTTGACACACACGCTACACATCAGACACAAATGCTGAAGTGCAGTGCGGGGACAAAATGTCCTGTGCCTCTCAGCTTCTATAAACGAATGCTTCCTTATGTTTCAGAGACCACTGGGGATATATTTTTCTGCTCCCTGCTTTTTCCTCTCATCTCCTTTGTACGATACCGCAGGAGGCTGGTTAGGTTTTCTCTGATGTGTGTGTGTGGGGGGGAGGTGGGATGAGGAGGGGGAGGCGATCGAAACAGGCTGAGCGATGTCGTTCTTAGTCTCACCATTTTGGGATCAGGACAGGAAGTGGGCTCAACAGAGGAAACATGACCTCCTCCCCCTTCTCTTCTCTCCCTCCCTCCCTCCCTCTATCCTCTTACTTTTCCCTGTATTCCCTCTTCCTCCCTTTGTCCGTCCCTCCCTCCCCCCCAGTCTGTGCCTACCCATTCACAAGGTCACTTCAGTGTTCTTTTGGAGCCGGGAGATCTCATATGGCTGTCACATTCGTTTCTGCGGCGTGCCTGAGCGGACCTTAAATTACACTCTGCTTACTTCCTGTGTAAATAAATCTATGTTAACCAGTGATTTCTAAAACAACACTAAAACTCTGGTGTAGTTGTTTCTGGGCTCCCTCCCTCTCTCCTGAGACTTGGAGTCTGTTATGCAGCAGAGCTCCTCTGATTAAAAGCCAAAGCAAAGGTCAGACTCTGCTGGGTAACAGAGATATTGCCCGGCTTCAGCTTTACTCTCATGCCCAGTGGTCTGATAGCTCTGGCTGATGAGCTTCAGGTTACATTATGTGGGATGAGGGCCTACGGTTAGCCTAGGCTGTAGATCAGTGTGACATTACTTATCAGGAACTTCAACTCGCTGGCTTCGCAAGAGAGCTTCTCGTGTTCATAAATACTGATTAAACGGCCCCAGGACATTAGAAAAACATATTTGAATTTATTTCCCCCCGTGTTTCTCTTTCAGAGCTCAAAAACATTTCTTAAAAATCCTCACATCTATCTACCCCCCCCACCTTCCTCCATCAACCCCTCTCCGCTAATCTTTCTACCACTCTTCACTTTCCAGCTCAAAGGGTCTCGACCTCTTGCTTTACCGCATACACACTCAAGCACACAAAAGACGGCCACACTGAGAAAATAAAGAAACAGCGTGTCAGCAAACGGCAGTGTATTTCACCACAGAGCACAGAGCCAAGGCACTGGAAAACAAAAAAACAAAAGCAGAAGACCTCCCTCTTTTCACCCCCCCCCAACAAAAAAAAACCCTCCCGACCTCCATCCTGTTCGCCTTTCAGCGTCTGCATCTGTTTGTTTGTTTCATTGCCTTTTTCTTCCCCAGGCGTTTTCCTTTCTGCTCATGTTCTCTCGGACACATCCAGTGCAATGACGACAATTACAAAATTAAACAAAACGACAAAAAAAAAACAAAAAAAAAAACCTTAAGTGTGAGAAGAAAAAATAGGTAGGTTAGCTAACAACAGCAACAGAGCAGTTATAGTTAGTGATACCGTTAGACAGAGTGCCGTTTGTATTTTAAGATGTGCACACAGTGTCAGTCACATACTTACAGTAATTAATGTACAGGATTTATCAACACGCGACCACACAAACACAAATGACACAGTTTTCATACTGTATCAGAACGAGGCGAGAGTGGAAATGTTCCCGGTTTGACTCATCCATCCTCCAGGCAATGCGGACTTATTACTCGGGGTGGGAAGAGCAGCCCGGCTGTGTCCGACTGCTGCATACCGAAATGCAAATCGGGCGAACTCTGAATCCAATCAACATTTTCATTTAACCCCACTTGATTGGAAGGAAAAAAGTAGTGTTTTTAAAAAATGTACAAAGTATGAGGGATGATTTAACCACCATCAGAAATCAGTGTATAATGTTTGTTAAAAATGCAGATAAGCTATGTAACAGGACAGATTGTGACTGGTTTCATTTACAGTTAACCTGCTGGTTGCTTGACTTATAATTTATTTATTTTTTTTTTTTTAAATTAAACCACATGTGTTTGGTCACGGGGGGAGGGGGCACTGGGAAAAGCTGCACCGAACAAAATATTTCTAAAGTTATCAGATTAACCCAATGCAGAGGAAAAAAAAAAAAATCCACAGTCATTACATTCAAATCAATCAAATCAAGACATCTCGATGGACTGGGTAATATAAGCTCTCTTGTGGCTTTTCAGTTTTTGCTGTGCAACTCCTCCTGAACAAATATCTGACATTTCAGCTGCTAAATAGTCCACTATGTTCACAGGCTGGCTGCTATTTTTGTCCGGCTGCAGTTTAGCGTTTGGAAAGAAGTGCACTGTGGTTGGTTTTTAGGACTTTTTTTGGGATGGAAACAAGGCCATGAGTGGTGAGAGTGAACCGAACAAGTAATATTGGAGACTCTAAAACCAAAACAATGAGCTCAAGGACACTATGAAACTTCATATAAAGCTGCAGGGAACTTTAGAGGAGTGCGATAACACACACATCTGTATACGTATGCATAGAAATGGTCTGAAAGTCAATAGGCACGAGAGTTTTGAGGCATCAAAAAATGCTCTGGTTTCCATTTGCAGTCAGGAACTTCTGACGGATGAACAAGGGGAACACATTTGCAATTTGGAAAAAAAACATCTGCTATATCCTGATTTTATATTTTAAAAAATGCATTTAGAAACAATCAGCATTCAATGGAACAGGAAGTCTTACACCAGATTTACGCTGGACACACGCGAGAGTCTTCAGATGATGACCGATGGCTCTTAAATGTAATTATCTGTGGATTTGTTACCTCGAGCAACCCCCTTTCACATACACAGCACTGACCAATGCTTGTTTAAAATATTGGAACATCTTTAGTGTAATTGCTTTGATTCCAAAATTTAAGCATATTTTATTTTTTAGAAATTTTAATCTGAGTATTTTTCTTTTTTCTTTTTTTAAATGTAGCAGACAGTTAAGCGATGGCTTGAGATCATTCATTTATCACTGAACTTGCATTTCTGACAGTAATCTGGCAGTTTCCTGTTTTCCTTCCGACTAGTTCGTTCAGGACACTTTCTAGGAACTCGTTAGGAAATCACAGACTAGTCAGGCACCAGAACGTGTTTAAACTCGTTCCCCTCTGATGATTTTTTTTTTGTTGTTGTTTCTTTTTCTTTCTTTTTTTTTAAAAGTCTGGCTTGTGTAGGTCACTTGTTATTGTCTCAGTGTTTTTGCTAGGAAGGCTTCCCACCCCGACTGTTACAAGTCCAAAATGGTTACAAGAAACACGGGGATAAGGTCATGTGCAGTTCAATCTCGTCATTTTCTGCTGTTCCCGGCACGTTTACAGGACAAAAGAACAAGAACAAGCAGTGTAACCATAACCCCAATTTCTTTCTTTTTTTTTTGGTAGATTTTTGTGATACTTTTTACCATACTTCTTTTTATACTGCCTCAGGTCACGTCTAGGCTATTGTGGTACATCTACTGGGATGCTATGGGAATCACAGAAGGGAGAAGAAAGCTTGGGAAAGGCATATGGATTCAGACAAAACCAGGAGCTGCGTGTGGTTGTGTGCACTTTTCAGAACTTAGATGGGACTCTAATTTGACCGTCTACTTCTGAGGAGAAGAACAATGTGTCTATTGTGCAGAGGAAGAGTGGGATTAGAAGAATAAGACTTGGTATATGCAGCTGTTGATCTCTCGAACAATGGCGGGAACAAGAGAATTAACACAAGACGAGGAAAGAAAAGACAGGGCAGGAGAGGACGAGCAGTGTAGCACAGCTTGGGGACACTCCTCTGCTGAAGTTCATTGACAGGAACACTTGTGCAACCTTTTCACATAACACAGCATATCACCAGTATGGACCCCAAACCCCGTTCCTTCTGTCACGTGTACTTTAAGACACAGTATTTTTCAGCTCCAAACCTCATGTTTTTCCTCCTCGTATTCTTTCTTTGCGTGTCTTTCCCCTCCCGTGGCGTGTTCACACAGCTCGAGCTACATTTCAACAGGCAGCAGTCTGACTGGGTTTAGTGACATGTTGTCATGAGTCTTATATACATAAGAGGAAAAACAACGTTCAGTGCTCATGTCATGTAGTTGGTGCGTTCCTCTACATTTTTTTACACATCTTGGAACCTGTGCATGGAGAAGGCCACTGTCTTTTTCTTTTCCTTTTTTTTTTTTCTTTTTTCAGCATTCACACATTTATACAGGTTAAACATAGGGATTCCACAGGGACCAAAACGTCCAGAGTTGCTTCAGGGCTCCACAGGTTCAGAGGTCACTAAGATCCACTCTGCGTGGGTCAAGTGATGGTTCCACAGGTCAGTGTTGTGTCAGATCTAAGGAGACCTTCTCAGAAGTCCTCCAGGCCTGGATTCACGGCCGGTTTCACAGTTAACAGTCAGAGGGGCCATCGTCTGTGATGTGAAGGTCACTGCAGCATTATATCTTTGAGGTTTTCCTGCAGGATGGTGTCCTTCACGGCGTGGAAGACAAAGCGGATATTTTCTGTGTCTACCGCAGTGGTGAAGTGATGGAAAAGCGGTTTCCCTCGATTTCTCCTCTTACGACTAAACGACTGGACCAGGAATGCCTGGAAGAAGCAGAGGAGGAAGAGTCTTTATGTGTGTGTCCAGATATACTATGCTGATGTAAATACAAGATCACACTGACATTTATGACATCCTTTTATGAGACATAAGAGGGGGATTAGACTTTTTTGGGGAAAATATTTTTGTTGTGAAACTATTGTCACATATGTAGTGTTAGAGTGATGGATGTTCATGTTACACATGGCCTAAGCTTCACATAATGAGGTCAGTGTACAGTGGAGAAAAACTATCTGATCCCCTGCTACGTTTATAAATTTATTTACTTACAAAAATGTGAACAGTCTCTAATCTTTATGATAGTTTAATTTTAATGGAGAGAGATATTAACCCCCCTCCCCCCGACAACAGCAAAGAATGCACATTACATAAAGGTTATAATTTGATTTGCATGTTGCCAAAAAGCATTTCTCCATTAAGTAGTAAGAGATGTTTTGCTGGCAGGTCAAATGCTTATTCCACTCAATGACATGCAAGTCAATTTAAAACTTATATACAATGCGTTTTTCCTGGATTTGTGGTTGGTGCACTGTCTCTGTCCGTTAATTTCTCTGTAAGTGAGCAAACTTACAAATTCAGCAGAAGACCAAATGATTATTTCTCCCACTGTATGCAAGCACCACTCTAAACACTGCTTAAATATTTTTACTCTTGATGCTGTAATGACAGCAGATATCCTTAATATGGTCAACTCTGGCTGTGAGCACAGATGCCCCACCCACCTTCCGTTTAAACCTTCTGTTTGCGTAGGAGAACCAATCTGAAGAAAGGAGCTAAAACAGCTTGATTCAAACAGTGGATAAACTAAGGGGCCTTATCAGAACAGTGCAAGATAAATAAATCATGCAAAATTAATACAGTAGAGGCCATGAATAAAAATCTTGGAGCTACAATGAGCATAATAAGTCTTTTTAGAAAGGTTTCTAAATAAGCCGATAGCATGGAAGTTGAAACCCTGATTGAAGCAACTGGTCAAATTCTCTCAACGCTAAGCAAAGGTGACTCCTTTTCTCTAAGCTTCAATTTCATCCTTCATGAAAGGAAAGGAGCTAACGCTGCTGCTCAGTTTGAAGCCGTGCTCTATCTGACGGTTAAAAACAAAACAGTGATCCACACGGCTTACAGGCTGTGTGAAAAATACTGGTGCATTTCCTTTTTTATAGCTAGTTAACATGCTCACATGTTTTGACCTCTCAAAAATATGCTGAAAACGACTAATTTTATGCTTCTGCAGTAAAATCTGCTTGTCACAAAGCTGGCGTCTACAGGGGTAGCTGTGGCTCAGGAGAAAGAGCGGGACAGCTAAAAATTGTAAAGGCCAATGGTTCAATACCCAACTCCTCTAGTCTGTATTTTGAACCCCGAGCGTGGGTGGATGAGCCTTGTAGTAAGAAACCATTTCTTTAAAACATAGGCTTACAAAGCTGCACTGTAACACACAGGTTGCAGAGTAAACCAGGTAGTATTAGTAATGCTCTCATTTCGAGTGTTGCTTTATAATCCAGCTTTTAGGATTATCATTAATTATCTTGACTTCAGTCACGGATGCTAAAAGCCTTATGAAAGGCAAGAATCCACCTGGATTAGCTCTTCAGAAACAAGAGAAAATACGAGTTGGCAGGAAAACAAGCCTTTAATTAGCAGTATTAATGTTAACTGTATTTCTTTTGTAAAATAAAGCCTTTATAAAAACTAATGCCTTTATAAACGCTCCTTTACATCTTTCACTGTTGCCCATAACACCCTACGTGTGCGCGTGATGACAGGAAATTGGGTCCTTATAAGCGTACATGTATGGTAAACGGATAGAGCCTTTCTACTCTGCCTGAGCACTCAAAGCACTTTATACAACTTGCCTCAGTTACCCATTCACTCCCATTTATACAAACCCGATTTTCCTACATGCAAGTTCTTTTTATCTAACATTCACACACTTGGGATTACTATCTTGTTCGAGGATATTTGGCATGCAGACTTCCGATTAGCAGATGACCTGCTACAGCGACCCATGTATGGGCAGCTTCTTCTTGAATGCATGAAAGGTACCACTGTTGCAAAAGGGTAGTTGCATAGAGAAAGACAGTGGAGCATTTTAGGAAGATGTTCAAATTCTGAAAGTGCATTCAGAGTTTTGTGAAACGTAAAGACCTCGGGTTACCTGTACGTCCACTAGCCTTCGTGGGTCTCCTCTGAACTCAGGGAAGTTCTTGCAAATGTCGGCCGTGCGAATCTTTTCCACCAGCAGGTCCGTCTTGTTGAGGAAGAGGATGATAGACACGTTCAGGAAGAGCTTGTTGTTGACGATGGTCTCGAAGATGTTCATACTCTCGACCAGACGGTTTGTCCTGCGATCCTCCATCAAGACCTGGAATCACATCGGCTCAACATTATTCTTTGTCAAGTTTTTTTTTTTCTTTTCAGGTCTTATCTGCATGCCAATCAAGGGTTCAGTCGTCATCATGTGACCGCTGACTTGAACTCGAGCCATGACTCTGGGAACAATGAAGTTTCCTCAGCACACCACAAAGATAGCTTTGTGTTAACCGCAAATGTTGTGTGTCTCTCTGATGTTTCTTGTGCATTTCGCAATCCCAATAGTCAAGAGACTCGTCTGACAAACTTTTCCACTAGATCAGCATTTCACAATTGGGCTGACATGCGTGTTGTCATGTGCATGTACCTGGTCGTACTCCGATGACGAGGCCATGAAGAGTATCGAAGTGATACCGTCGAAGCACTGAAACCACTTCTGCCTCTGGGACCGCTGCCCTCCAACATCCACCATCTTAAAAGGAATCTTTTTGATGACAAAGTCGTGCTCGACAATTCCTTTAGTCGCCTTCCTCGCAAACAAAATGTCTTGCTTGCTCGGAATATAGTTCTGAAAAAGCATATGAGAACATTATTGTGCAAGGTAAAAAAAAGTACAGTGTGCTTCAGATTAAACTAGTCACTATGACTCACCAGTTGTCCAATACGATCCAAGTTATCCAGGAAGTATTTGACCGACTCACTCTGCAGACAAGAAGGAAAGAATCCATTACAGCTGCAACACAGACCTGAGTCATCTTATACGCATTAAGCAAACTTAAAAGACTCAAATAATCAAATTACAGCTCTTGATCACATTATCGGAACGATTACATTTCTTGTATTTCTTCTTTCTTTAATTCTCATTTCCACAGAGGTTGTTGTACTGTGGTTATTAATTTAACAAGACATCAATCGTTGCAACAAAGGACGGAAACCATGTGAACGACCACAATCATATTAGTCCCATTACGTCTGTGTAGCTCACAGCTCGATCACATCTAGTTTTCATGTCACACAGAACCTGCCACCAGTCTGCAGCTCTTTAAAGCTCAAGATGACATTAAAGCTGCACTAATCCACATTTTCCAATCAACAAAGGATCAAACAGTGACTTTTAATTTGAAAAACGTTGATCGCGGTTACAAACCCGCAGAGAATATAAGCCCGAGGTGCGGCTCACCTCAGGTTTATTTAGCGTTCTGGCTTCTTTTGGCTCATTGTGCTGGTGTGACAGCCCCCACTTTTCTATAGAAAACTGTTTCTGAACAGAGCTGTTTGATTTGACTGCACTAATTTTCCAGGTGAAGCAGAAAGCTATTTTCAGTTTTAATAAACTTACAGTAAATAATCTGCCTAATGGCAAACAGCAGCCAGACAAAGTTAAACACATAGACGTTTAACTCTGACGTACAGAACTTACGCGTACTGAGGGAATGACAAATGAATCCTAATTTGGCTTTGTCTATTATAAAGTAACTTTAATTCCATCACTCTACAGGGAGAAAGATGGAAATAATGGAAAACAGATAGGACAGATGCCAGTCTTTGCAGAGGTGGAAGGTCCAAAAAAACTAATGGCCACATCTCAGGCGCTACCGGCCTTGGGCAGCATGTAAAATGTTAAAGTCCATGACAGTACAATCAGAAAAACACTGAACAGGCATGGCTTGTTTGGAATGGCTGCCACTCTAAAAAGAACACAGCAGCACAGCTTTGCAAAACTGCATCTGAAGAAACCACAAGTGATCTGGAACACTGTCCTTTAGACAGACGACACCAAAGCAGATGGTGTTTAGAAATAATGCACAATGCCACTAAAGGCAGCATATCAACACATACACCTCACACCAGCTGTCAGCACGGTGGTGGAGAGGTGATGATTTGGGCTTGTTTTACAGCCACAGAACCTGGGTACTCACGTAGTCACTGAGTGGATCATCAACTCCTCTGTGTACCGAAGTCTTCTAGAGTCAGTGAGGCCATCTGTCTGACAAGATAACGCTTCAAATTGGTTCATGCAATATGTCAATGACCCCAATCACAAGTCCAGACCTGTCTGAGGCTGTATTTATATCATTTTAAGACTTGCTAGGCGCTGGCTAAGGTGCACTCGGTGTAGAACTGACAGATGATGTACTTTCTTTTGACCATGACTGTACACAGACACGAAATACTCGTACAACTGAGAGAATATAACAGACAACACACTGCACAAAAGGTAGGCTGTGGCGTCACAAGGCAACCCTGTGATGAATTAATCTAGTCTCACGTGGGCACGTATCAAAACAACAAACTGACTTCCACATACAGCCGGTTTACACAGAAAAGAGAAATGAAACTGAAAATGTGATCAACATGACTTAATTTACAGGAATAAGGAAACACAATAAGACGAATCATGTGTCACGCTGTACAGTTTCACCATGCTCTACTCTATAGAAAGAACATGATTCGAATCATTTCATATCCTCTGCAAATATCCATGAATCAGACATCAGGGAAGTATCTTAAAATTACCACGTGTCCCTGCGCTGAACACACAAAACTTAGTTTGGTGGAACATCCCTGTGTGCTATCAACTCTTTCACTTTAAATCACACAAGATTACCTCCAACATCTTTGCTGACTCTTTCTGAATGCATATAGCACAGCTGAAGCTTTTGGATGTAGCTTTTCTGATACTTCAGACACCAGTTGGGTTTCGTTCATTTTTGCTAGCTTTGAAACTCAATTAGACAACTGTGGAAACTTGAGATGTGGAGTCCATTACTATGAACACCACGTGTGCTTTTTTGTCACTGCTCCACTATCCACTGTTGGGTAGTAATGTGGTTTAAGTGCCCACCGATCGTCACTGCAATGGATTGCACAGCTCACTCAGGTTGTAAGAGGCTGCTAATTGATTTTCATGCTGCTTGGAAATGAATGGAAACCAGCGGGTGCCTGCAGCACAGGAAAAAAGTTTATTTGGTTTCTCTTCGGCACGGGAGCTTGATCATCAGAGTGTCGTGCTATACTAATGTCATGTGCTGTAAATGGGCTAAAAGCTAGCAGAAATAATAGGAATATACATGTCAAACTGGAATCATGCTGATTCCCAACAAAAGTTTAAAAATGAACCTTTCTCTTCCTCCCTCCCTCTTAAATACACTCCGATTCAACAGGAAACAGCTGTGTGTGTGAAAACGGGAGGGGAGAGGGGGAGGGAGGGAGGGATTAGCGAGTCAGACAGAACTCAAAGTTTCAAAGTGGCTTTAGCACTTCCATCACACACACACTACAATATAACATTATTCCTCTTTAATGTCGTGGTGACAGCAGCTTTTTCCAGATGTTTCGGTTTCTTTCAAACTGATCAACGAGCAACAGTTTAAAAAAACAACACAACTCTTACTCTCTTACTCATGTTGGCCCTGACATGCCCCATAGCAACCAGGAAACGTGACCCCTGTGTGGGTGAGATGTGAACCGGTGACCCCGCTGATGACCTACAGTGTCACTTGCAATAGGAAACACAAAGCCGGGGGCTCTGATTGGTTCAGCCGGACATAAACGGCAGGGGAGGCCAGTTGGAGGGAAGAGCAGGGAGAGGGGAATTCCCAGAGATGAAGGGATACGCAGACACACAGACAGACACTGACACACGCACGCACGCGCGCACACACTCACACACGCTTGAGCACAGATCGTTTCCACAGACGCTTCGACTGCCATCAGCACAAATGAAACAGTCTGATCATTCATGCAGTCGAAGCTTCAGACTGAATTTATTTTATTAGATCAAGGATGGATTTTAGTGCCCGGTAATGCAGAGCTGTAAGAAATAAATGAATAAAATAGAGCTCTGGGCGTGCATGTGTGTGTGAGCAAGTAAGGGGTGAGTGTTCACGTATGTGAGCCCGTGTGTGTGCTTTTGTGTGTGTGTTGAGTAAGGCAGGAGGAATGTCTCCATTCATGGTGTGAATGGGCAGATTAGAGGCTTTATTCCAGCAAAGACCTGAATAAGCTCCTGTTCTGTGTGTGTTTGTGTGTGTGTGGGGGGCACAGGTGTATGTGCCACTGAGCATGGAACTAAGTGCAGTGCTATTGTGGGTTAGTCCTTTCAGTTTAAACAATAATAAATATTATTAACACAGACTGATCGACAAATAGCTAAAATTAGCCTGCGGATAAGCTAGTCGGGCTTTAACCTCCAGAGCTGGAAATAAATCTTAATGTAAATAAAGCTGAGTGCCAAAAGCTGCAGTTCCTTGAGTGGCCACTTGAGGCTGGCTCCAAAAATGAGCTGGTCTCCAGAGACCACCCCCCATGTTAAAATGCCCAACTACACATCTCAAACAAGCATTTTTACAGGGGAGAATTTTTATGGACCTGACCTGCTAAACTGAATTCCACTTTAAAGTCTTGTTGAGGGCACTGCCGCTGAACTAGACATGTTGACTATTTTAGTGGTACTGGCACCTTTTTAGAGTATTTTTAGTGCATGTTTAGACAAATAATATCCTCAACCACACAAGAAGTCTGCGTTCTTGGTTACTTAGCACTAATGAGGTTCGTTTGTGTTACGTATGCCTGCACAGTCTGAGGATGTTTGCTACTGTTAGCTGAAACTGTGCAATCTATCCTGTCAAGACTACAGTCGACAGCAGGAACAACGTGAAAACTGGAGTTGACCATCTTTTCTTTACAGCCTATGCTTATTCCAGACAAAGAACAGTTCACACATTGTTATCTATTAAATTTACAGTAATAAACACAGCAAACAAGTACATTTAAAAAGTGCAAATATTGCTTTTTGGCCTGTGCATGACAAACATGCAGGCTGGGTTAGAAGTCAAATGCAGCATCATCAATCTTAAAAGGGTGACGTTATTTTAATCATCGATTTTTGATTTCTGCTTCTCTGTGACTGAAGGGGAAGCAGTTTCAGTCTGGATTTAAATTAAATCCAGAAAACTTGACAAAATATCATCAATGTGACTAATCAATGAATCTAAACCAAGCGTTTCAGCTGTAATGCTCACCGTGATCTATATTTCTTTGGTTCAAGTTGACAGCTGAGTTCAAGAAATCTCTACAAAAAAGCTTTATTTCAGTTCACTTTTCTCCAAATTTGTCTGGAATAGAAACTGAAGGGGGGGAAAAAAAATTGTTGCAGATACTCTTCTACACAGCTGCGCTCAGCCTCAGCTCGCAGCTCAGGTTTCCTGTTCAGGGAGGGATTATGTTTGAAATCTATCAGTCTAAAACATGCACTCACTAGCTGGTGCAGATCCACCACTATCTTATTTGCAATCCCTGCTCTGGGGATATTTTATGTTTCTTCCTATCAAGGCAGGGATATGCATTATAGATAACAACTATGCACAATGTTAAATCTCAGCAAGGCCCAAGTCAATGATAAAGTGTGCGTGTGTGAAGCGTCGCACGCATTTCTGCATTTATAGCCTCTTTACACCTTTGTGAGACTTCAAAGTCCCCTGAACGGTGCAAAGTCTAAACCTACGCTGAAGACAGCAGCCACCACTTACTGTCACTCCTTGATCTACAGCCTTGTTTTCCTCGAGCAGGGGAGGCTCGATGTTTATGTCCTGTATCAAACTGCGTGTTATCTGGGTGTGGTGGGAAAACAGAAAACCCTCCAAGTAAACAAACTCCTTGCCTGTGCTCGCTTTGGGTTTGTTTTTCCCTCACTATCTCCCCTTTTGCTTTGCTCCATTTTCACTGTGGGGAGACTTCCCATCTCCACGCTCATCTCTGCTTTCCACTCCCTTTCTCTCTTCCTCTCATCGGACTCTCCTCCCTCTCCCCCCGTCTGCTCGCGGCCCAGCTCGGGCCCAGTTGTGCCTGGGAAAAGCTGATTGCGGTGTCCCCGGAAAACCTCTCCAAGAGCAGCAATAAAGTGGAGGCGAAGAGTATCTAACTCAGCACATTTACTGCACAGCAGACATTTTGGTTTCTTGCTCTTGAGAATAAGGCTGGTGTTACTCCATGTTTTGTCCGAAAAGTCAACAGAAAAAGAAGACCAGCACTTTTTTTTTGTAGCGTTTAACTTCCTTTCTCCTTGATTGGGCCCCAAGCATATGCACATAAATCATA
>VOQK01008793.1:60131-70590 GCA_015052645.1 Benitochromis conjunctus | reverse complement strand
AAAAAAAAACATATCTGATCAATTTTATATGGAACTCAGCGGGAACGTCAGCTTTCTTAAACAAGGCCTAGCGCCACATGAACCTGTTGACGCTACCCACTGCTCCCTTCTGGCTGTACCACACCAATGTTGGCACCATCAACCTTCTCAAACAATCAAATGTAGTGTTAGGATTTGGTGCAATGTTCACAATGACAATCCCAATTACTTTCAGATGGAAGCTATACGCTCTAAATAAGTACCCTATTTTGCTTCTCTGTGACCTATCTGCATTTGGACAACTCATAATGAGCATTTCTTGGGGAAATAATTATTAATCTTCCCTATTACATAAACTTAAAAATAACACACTTAACCCAACCTGCTTTTGCCTCTGCTATTTCTGCCAGCTGGATCAAAATGTCATTTCTTTGTGCATACTTAAATACCATGAACTGGCTTTGAGCATGCACAAAGTAATGAACACATAAAAGCTGCTAGTGCCTTTAAATGATCTGCCAGGTCTTTCTCCATATGTTCATCAAAGACTTGGCAAGTCCAGATCTTTTATATCCTTTAATAGCCTTATTTTTCTTTTCCATCTATCTTTTTCTTCTCCATGTATCATTTTAATGTCATCCTGAATATGTTTATGTTCCTCGCCACCTGACAAATGGACTTCCCTTCTCCACCTCGTTCACTGCTCTGTCCATGTCCTCTAAAGGAGTGGATGCCCTGCCTGTGCCAGTTCTATTTTTGGTCTGAAATTAAGAATGAAACAAAACAAAAATCTACAGTTACAACAAAATAATATATTTAAAATATTCCATTAAAATATTCCATTTTGGAAAAAAAAAACATCATCCAGCAGTTTTGAGCTAACATCATGTTAGGTGTATAGACTCACAGTGTAGCTTACCAAAGCACTAAAACATTTGTGAAATGTTTTCAGGCTTGTCTATAACTGTTCAGACAAAACAATTAAAAAAAAAACATCGGTTACAGAAATTTTACTTTGAAAGGCAAAAAAAAGTTTTTGAACTTAAATATGCTTCCTTCTCATGCAGTGAGGCTCTCTTCTTTGCATGATGAGTAAAATGGCTGACTCATCAAAAATGTGCGGTCTCATGACCAATTTCTTCTATGGTTCCCGAGAAACAAGGACCGGCACAACTCACCCACTGGCACAACTCACCCCACTTTCCCATCATGTTTTTTTTTAAGTAGCAGGTAGTTTCACATGCAGTGTTGCGATCATCTGAACAACAAGAATCAAACACAAACTCTTTGTGTCTACAATTGTCACAGTGTATCTGTTACCTGAAGGTACAGCCGCTGTTTTTCACATTTATTAGAATTAAAATTCAAACTGAAGTAAATTTTGTATTCTCATGTATTAATGTTATTTTATTATTACTTTATTATAGCACAAGGTTCAGTTAGTTCAATGGTTCCCAAAGTTTTTTTGTTAGTCCCCCCGTTGTTTTTACAATATAATCTTGCGCCCCCCCCCCCAACCACACACACCTATATTTTGTTTTCAAGCTCCATTGCAGTTTATGTCACACCTCAAACCTTGTGTAGAAATGAAAGAAATAAACGTAAATGGCAATAAATTTCAGGTAGCAATAAAATAAACTACTACCTCCTTTAAATAACAGAAAAAACATCTTTATGGTGTCATTATTTTACGTGTAGTTGTTTGTATTGTTTTTTTTACTGTGTAAGAATATTCAACATTACTATCAATAAATTTGTCAAAAAATGCCTCTGTGTGCAAAACGGGTTTAAAAACATAAACAACTGTGGGATACTGTTTGGCCGTGATTTGGACAGCCCAGCGCGTGCTCCCCACGCAGGGGAAACTGTCGGTTATACCTACCTTAGCTCCACCGTTGTGCAGGTGAAGCCAAAGGCAAGATATGCTTTATCATATTTTCTAGTCTTTTGCTCGGAAGGAAGATGGTTTGGAAGCATATTTGGCGATGCTTCATCTTCTGCTTTGTGCTTGTGTGGGAGCCCCGTCAAAAACCTGTCCATTATGTCAGCAATGTCCAAGCATTCTTATTTTTTATTTCATACCACGCCCCCCCCCTGCAGAAAATAAACAGCTATTTGTGACATTGTCCAGAACAGGTTGGTAATTTATCCACATCCATCTTCCTCTGCAAGTCACAAAGTACACCAAACCTCCATCTTCCAAAAAGCAAATGTATTACGTAGGCTCAAATCAATACAGCGTATTCTTCAGAATTCACAAACCACCATATTTTTATATGGTCTGGGGATTTGAAAAAGCATGTCAGCAACACGGATATTTCTTTTAAGGATAGAACCGACTCTGAAAAATCTATCAAAATCCCACATGTTTGAAATTTTAGTAAATGGGGATCACTGGCATCAGTAGCTGTGTGCCAATGTGCCCTTTCAGCACTGGCATTCATTGGTGCAGTGAGTCAGATAGTTTTCTTTTCCTTTCTTATTTTTTCCTTGCCTGTACACGTTCCCACTGAGTTTCAAAGTGTTAGTTTCCCATTATAATACATATCTAAGCATTACTGGTCTTGGTAAAAGCCCTGATTCTTAGTATATAAACTGCTGACTAGAACTGCCAGTAAATTAGAAACAAATTTATTTTTTGTCATAAATATAACTCTGACAGTTTGATTTGAGTCTCAAGTATAATGACAGCGATACATCCCTGCTTTTATGAAAAATGAAGTCATCATCTGGGTAATGGGAAATGCAGCTGCTATTACACTACAACAGACTGCTTACAAGCATTTTATGGGCGAGCGTAAGATGTTTGTTGATATGCAAAACTCAGACACTGCTACTCATAAATGAGCAACTGTGGCCTGACTGACAGGCTGATACATGGCAGCTAACTGCTCTGCTGACATTTCAGCAGCTTTAAAGAAGCACTCTGTGCTTGCATGTGTTTTTGAGCTTTAAACTAGGTAGTACTAATTTACTGTTCAGGTCAAATCTGACTCATTCTGATATTTGACAGTCAGCTGTTCTTAAATTTGAAGACTTTTCGTCAGTTGAAAACTCTGAAATATGAAAATTCTTTAATCTAGTTGCTACTGATGCTACAATCTTTATTTTTATTCTCCATTGAGGCCGTTTCAGGTCAAATTTGACCAATGTCACTTCAGATGTATTTCAGATCCACCAGTGTCAGTCAGATCAACGATAATGGTGCTTTAAGGGAAACTGTAAACTGAAACTGTATTTTTTATACGACAGTACTGAAAGAATTCAAGGGGGACGTTGACACCGTCACGAGAAATGTCTGTGGTCCCACCACATTTTCACCTTTTTAACATTTATGAGGAATCGTCAAACAGTAAAATACTAAAACAGCATAGGAGTGATCATATACAGTGCTCATAAGGAACAGAGGTCATGCAGAGGTCAGAGTGTGTCTTGAGAGAGAGTGCCTTGACACAGACGTGAAATCTGTAAACTATCTAAATAGTAACAATCGGAATTTAAATATGTAGACATTTACTGTTTTGGTTGTATGTACATGATTGAGACCAGTGACTGTATAACAGTGTTTTCTACAGTCATTGATTGAGACCCATTATCCACAGTAGTCAAACTCTTGCTATTTTTGGTTCACCCACTATTTAGTGTTTTGTCAGTTTTGATCAAACGTTTAAGACTGCTTTTGACATTTTAATAGCAACACCACACAATATACTTCCCCCTGATTGCAACGAGAGTGAAAGGGAGAGACAGACAGAGCTCAACTCAGGGCATGAGTCTGGAGCCGAAGGCTCACATTGATCACGATGGTCCTCCACCAAACCAATGTCCTCTTCAGAGGATTCTGGAGACAAGTCCTGCATCTCTTTCTTTGGCATTGGTGCTTTACAAAATTCCTCTTCCGGAGTGGGGACGATGCCAGCTTCGTCCCTGGCAGGCAAGAAGAAGCCTCCTATCCCCGTCTCGTCCCTCCACTGGGCTCGTCACATCCCAGCCCAGCTCGCACTCTGCACTGGAGTCTGTTGCTCGCACCACGGTTTCCCTCGTGGCATCACCCTGTAAAGTAAATAAATACTGGCCAGAACCTTCGTCCCGGAAGCTGGCCTGGCTAATAGCCATGGCGACCCTCTCCCAACACGGCTTCACCCGGTAAACAACAGTGGCGACACTACTCACAAATGTAAGCAGAGGTGTACCTCTGCCCTGCTGTCGATCACACGCGTTGTCTCCTATTGTCGCCATTCCTGCTGTTACACGGACCGGTCCGTCTCCAAATTAACCATCGCACCCCACGATTAGGCAGCAGGTCCTTCTTTTCTCACTCTAGCTTTCCCGCATACCTCTTCATATCTGGGGCCTTTCTAATCCAGTGATGAGCCAGCTTCCTTTTAATAGGTCCTTTAAACACCTGATAGGCCACCTCAGGACACACCCATGCCTCAGCAGGTGATCGCCATCAGCCAATTTGTCCCATGCCCAGCCAGTCCACAGTGGATTAAAACAATGTCATATAAAACACTAAAAACATGCAATACAAACATTAGAATAAAATCATGCAAATAAAAATCACTCGCAAATAAACACTAAAATCAGAATAAAACCAATATAAAAGATAAATACAAATTTTCCACTACCAACCCCCACCCTCGCGTACCCCCAAGGGTACGCGAGGGTGGGGGTTGGTAGTGCAGCACCCCCCGCGACCCTGAAAAGGGATACGCGGAAGCAAATGGATGGATGATGGAAATAAGCAGAGAAAAAATATTGTTTTGTGAAGGAAATTGCCTTGATGGATGAATATTATGCTTAGTGGGAGGGGCAATGGAGCATAAAGGGAGGCTTTGGGGCCTACCTGGTAGTCTGTCAGATGGTTATGGTAACATGTAACATGTAGGCTGGTTCAGCCACTTGAGGAGGCATCATCAGAAGATGCCCATGCCGACCTGTCCATAAAGTGGTGGACATGGACAATAACAATACCCAGGTATGTCTTTGTTGGGTTCCTTAGTACTATGCTGATGTTGTACTAAGAGACCTAAACCATGTAAAGAAAATACTCAATAACACCACTACCACCAACCTGAACCACTGATACAAGACAAGATACATCTGTGTTTTAATGTTCTTCAAATTCTGACCCTACCTTCTGATTGTTACAGCAGAAATCAAGATTCCTCAGACCAGGCAACGTTATCCAGTCTTCTGTTTTCCAATCTTAGTGAGTCCATGTGAATTGTTACCTCACTTTTACGGCTTTAGGAGTGCCAACCACTGTGGCGTTCTCCAGCTGTAGCTCATCTACTTGAAGGGTTGATGTATTGTGGGTTCAAAAATGCACTTTTGTATACCTTGGTTGTTGTGAATAACAAACTATTTGAGTTGTTTCCTTCCTGTAAACCTTAGAGAAGAATGTGTGGAAAGTAGAGCACCGATTTCAAGTACCGAGACCATGTCTCTGTCTCAGAGTCTGACCATGTCTACATTGCTAAAGGCACTGAGTTGTTACTATGTGAAAGGCAGATCAGATATGTCTGTAATGAAGCAGCTGAACAATCGTACCTAATAAACTGACTGGTGGGTGGAATCATCGACAAAGCAGGTTACAAGTTATCACTGGGGTTATATTTAACATACATTACAGATCATGCGCTACTTCAAGGATAAATGCACTTTGTGTTTGTAATTTTTATGCAGTTTGTAGTTTGCATTGTTCGAGTTTTAATTTACATGTGTCACTGTAGTGCTTCTTTGCTACAGGTATATACATATCTGTGCGTAATATCTGCAAGAGATACTGGAGAAAACATGAATTTCAATCAGTGGATAAAAATTATTCTATTGTTTGTGTCTGCTGAAGTGCTGCAAAGCACATTAGTGAAAAGCCAGAGAGCTTCTATGTCACTTGGTTTTTGTGTCCAGTTAAAGTGATAGAGTAGCTCAAGTGTGTGTTTTTGTTTTCTTGGTGACCAACCAGCTACAGTTAATCCCATGGGATTTCAACTTAATGAACATCATTGATTTCTTTCATTGATTTGTGTTGAGAGTTAGCAACAAGGCTGAACGAGGTGCTTTGACACTAGAAAATGTGTATTATTGCAGAACCGTGGCCTGTAAGTCTATGTGCAATACTGCACAGATAACATGTTTTCGTCTTATACACGCAGACCACATTCATCTGAAAGATACTGGCTAAAAATTGTGCACTACTGTGAATGACATTGCTCTTTAACATGCCCTTTACTTTATCTGTTCAAAAAATGTGTTACTTAAACAGAAGGTCATCTGTTGGAGATGGTATGCAGAATGACCTCCCAGAATATACATAAGCAGAGATAATATTAAGGGTTAGTGTATTTGTAATGCAGTGACAGCTTTAAAATGGTGTCAGAGCACCTTTATATCCCATCGTCCACCTGCTCAGAAAATACAGTGACTAGAGGCTGCAGCTCAGAGTGCCAAAGCTGTGACCAACCAGTAACACTACTAGCCCAGACAATAAGCTCCGTGCTCCTGAGGGAGTCACCGTGATGTTGCAAGTTTCGCTTTAATATTTTTGTTGGATTCTGTTGCTTACACAGTACAGAGGGAGGTAGGTGGGTGTGCAAAAGGGGAGCTTGAAACTGTCCTCAAAAGATACACCAAAATAAATGACCAACACCAAGTAGAACAGAGGGCATGCTGCCCACAGAGTCGATGTTTCCGCATTGTAACCACAATACCCTGCAATGAATATCATCGGAAGATGTAAGGGCCGCTGTTACTAGAGCTAATAAAGAGATGCTCACTAATGCCTCTTTCCTGCACAATACCAGGAAAGTAACTAAGTCAAGAATATTGAATTGCCTTGCTTTGTTTTCCTCGCTCTTATCGGCATTACAAATCCACGTGGAGGCCTATTTTATTTAAGCAAAATTATTATAACAATTAAATATAATAAGTAGTACACCCTTTATGATGTTAATGCACACAGAAATATTGCTTTTGAGCAGTTTACATGTTGAAATTGCAGCAGCTTTGAATTTCTTACCATGTAATTGGCATCTATTATCATCACTCACAGAAATTAAAAACTATATTTTTTCTCTGCTGTTGTTATTGTGTACCAATGGCCATTTATGTCTCTTTCTCAAGCAGGTTATTCCATCACCACTGATGCACTGACATGACAGTGTGTACCAAGTTGTACCTGACACTGTTGTTCTGATGAATGCAGTGGTTGACCATGTAGCACAGATATCAATGGTACCTTTTAGTTGTAAAAGCAGAGTCTTATATAAATCATGATATCGATCTGTCAGTCCCAAAAAACACCCATCATGTTTCACACTGCATCCTGTAGTTTGTGGTTATAAGTCTATAATCTGCAGACAAAATGCTTTTTTGACACTAGCGAGAGAGACTGCACCTTTTAGCACCAAGAGGCTCAGGGGAACCTACTTTTAGCATGTGTTTTTTTCTTTTCTTTTTCCCTGCTACTTGTGTCTTCTTCACTGAGTTAGAAGTGTAAGTTAAATAAAATGAAGCACATTATCGCTGCCACATCAACATAAGGTATCAGTTACTATCTCAAAAGAAATAAATTAATATATCATTTTAAGTTTAACAAATTTTTCTGAACAGCAGATGCATTTTACAAAAGACAGGCAGCTTGATTTATAAAAAATGCTGTAGACACAGGTGAAAGGGACTCTGATATGGCCAGCTTAATCACTTCTATTGCATCACAGCACAAGGTACAGACCCTTTCTGTCTTGTCATTAGCTATATGGTAGTGGATTAAACCTTCCAGTTGGGGAAAAGAAAAACTCTGCCTTTTTGGGGCTTTTTTGGTATTGTGCTTCTTTCCATTTTCATTCTTGCAGCTGAATTTGAAGCTGTAAAAATTGGAACGATAGCAATGATGCTAAATTATATTGTAATTTCCTGGAGTATGTATTCACAAAGTGTTCTTTGAAACAGCATCCATAACTTAATTTTTTTTAAGTGTGCTGTAGTTGATTACTGAAATAATAACACACGGCAATGATTTGAAAATCTCATAAACCCTGTTTGATTCACAGTAGAACATAGAAAACATATTAAATGTTTGAACTGAGAAAATTAGAATTTTAAGAAAAGGCGGTTGCTTATTTCGAAGAAACATGTTTCAAAAGCATCGTAAAGAGGCAGCGTTTGTCAGAAATGAAAATTGACAGAGGTTCAACAGTCGTGGAATAATTTCAGAATAATATTCCTCAATATAAAATTCAGTAAACTGACTCACATTATCATTCTCATCAAAGTATTCTGAGAATCTGAAGAAATCTCTGTGCACAAGGAGCAAGGCTTAAAATCAATACTGGATGCTTGTTATTTTTTTGGCCCTCAGGCAGCAATTTATTAAATTCATGCATGATTCTGTCATGGAAATCTTTGCACATGCTCAGGAACGCTTCCAGAAATCACCGTCTGTGAACACAGTACATTGTGCTATCCACAAATTCAGGTTAAAAATCTGTTGTGTGAAGAAGAAGCCATATGTGGACATGATCCAGAAACACCACCACATTCTTCAGGTCAAATCTCATTCAAAATGGACTGAGACACAGTGTAAAACTCTTCTGTGGTCAGAAATGTGAAATTGTATTTGGAAAACATGGACACTGCATCCTCCTAAGCTAAAGAGGAAAAACACCACCTAGCTCGTTAGCAGCGTTCACTTAAAAAAACTACAGCATACGGGGAGTGCATCAGTGCCTGTGGAACTGATAGCTTTCAGATATGGAAAGGCATTTTCCCCTGGTGAAAAGGACTGTTGAGCATTCAACATCAGAAAAGAGCAGGGGAAATATTCCTCTCCTAGAAGTCCAGAAACTGGTCTTCTCAGTTCCCACATGAGGCACTCTAATAGCAAACAAATCAATCACAAGGATATTTTTGGCACAACACCCTCTTTGAGACCGATTTCACCCTCAACCACTCACTACCCAGTTGGAGAACAGATCTTTTTCTCTAGCGAATGGAGATTACCTACCAGTATCTCGGCCTGTGTGACTGCATGCGACCTTATCTGCATGTAACCAAAGCCCAAATGCACAAATGTGTTTTGTCACTACAGCTTGGAATAAAATCGGACTACAAATAGAAACCAGAATCTTTGTAGTATCAGAAATTTTGTTCCTTCACTAAATATTTTTCTCAAATTCAAACCCAGATATATATTTATAATGTTTTTGTTATTTTAAATCTCAAATGTGCCATGAAAGAAAGGGAAGCTTGAGTATCACAGCAGCAGTAATGGGCAAAGAATAGATATAGTGCAGCAGAAGGAGAAGGATAGCTACAGTTGGGTAGGAAAGTCTAAAGCTTAGTTTAGTACTTTGGGAATTTTAGAATAGGAAACATTTCTGTTCTGTTTCATGTACTGAAGACATGAAACTTTTCAGCAGACCTTCAATGGAAAATGCACTTTAAGGCTATGCGAATGATGGAGTTTACTTACGTCTTTTGCATGGACATGATCAAAAGCAAAAAAAGACATTCAGAATCTATCTGGCCACCATTAGCAGAGTTAAATAACCTGCTTAAATCCCCAGTGCTGATGTGTTTGAGTGTCTCTTATGAGAATGTCAGACTCACAGAGAGCAGAATGTAGCATCCATGATCTTCAAGATGGAATCACTCAAAAGGAACACTGGGCATAAGCACACAGCTCAGCGCTATATGGGCTGACTGCAGCCGAAAATTGGCAAGTGACCCCTGAGACAGGTCAGTCCCAATTCACAGACAGCAAATCGTGTGGAAGGCATTGATTAATGGGGAAGACACATCTCGTTATGGTCTTGTGGTGTCATCCTCTGCCTCCTCCTCACTATTCCCAACCCTCTTTTACTGCTGAAATCAGACTAGTGGCTAAACAGTTCAATAACTGATCTTATCCTATAATTAATGGCACCACTCAGGTCTGACGCTCTGGTCTAATTTGTGAACAAGTGTAAGGTTATATTATTATAGAATTAGGATAAGCTACTTACAGTTAACAAAATTAATTATAGTACTAGTCTGTTATGTAAAACGATAATAACATGGATCTATATACACATGGAATACAGACAGTGCGGTAAATTATCACGACACCAATTGGAAAAAAACTAGTTGCAATCGTAACCATAAAATATATTTGGACATTTTTTGTGATACGTCCTGAACCTATAATATTTACAATACTACTGATACAATAATATTGGGGAAACTTTGTTTACTTTTTGTGTATTATATAGACTTGTAACACTACCTGTTTGGTAAGATGTTTGATTTCTGACTGATTTGTTTTTCTTTCTAATTAAAATGTGAGAATGAGAACATACATTACTTAAAAAAGAATTACTTAAAATTCACATATTTCATGTGCAATTACTTTTTGTTTGTTGAAAGTGTTATGAAGGACACGTAATTATTCCCAATACAATCTATCTTTTTGCCCTCTTTTTTTCACAGTTTTAAG
>VOQK01008793.1:14671-37837 GCA_015052645.1 Benitochromis conjunctus | reverse complement strand
AAACATATGATAATAATAATCAGAACAGCACAACTTGAGAATCAGAACATAAACCAGAATACAGAATCAAACCAAAACATAAGAACTCAAAATGCTGGGTCAAAATGACCCAGAACCGTGACAGTAACAGTATTGTTTTGATTTTCATTATTATAAAAATGTATTTTTATTACATAAACCTTAAAATAGTTTGATGAGGGAAATAAATCTGAACACTAAAACACTGTTTTAACAAATAACAGTTGAGCTATTTGATTTAACTGCATTCTGCACACCTAAAAGTCACCTAAGGCGGATTGTTAGACCATGTAACACATGACACGATCACGTAGTGATCATGCGTGGTATGGCAGAGGACCCAGAAACATTGTAACTTAGAGTTGTGGCATGGGGGTTATTCTTAGCACTGTCAGGAGATGAGCTGGAGGAGGTCCAGACAGTAGATCAGGAAGGTCAAAGCTCAAAGTAGGACGTGCAAGCTTTCAGGTAGGCTAGATAAAGGTGATATTCCAACTCCATTATGGATAAGTAGTAATGTGTAAGCTAGGGCTTGGAAGTTATAGGATTTGGTTTTCCTGGCACAAACTGTCATGCAGCACACCGGCCTGTGAAGCTAATCATCTGCTAATCTACACAGGTCGTCCATGGTCTTGAGGAGAAGACTGAGGCCGCCTTGTTCCACTCTACTTAAGAGAGATCTCACCTTCTGGTGAAAGACATCAAGGTATTTGTTAATTTGATGGACTGCCTGATCTTGAAGATTTTATCTTGATTTATTCCACTGGATATAAGTTTCCAGTATATTTGAATCCAAGGGCGATCGATTCATGCAATGGGCATAGATAAGCTTTCACGCTCCAGAATGTTTTCAGTTTTAAGTTTTACCTTCAGAGATGAGTATCTCCCTTTGATTTGCGTTCTCTGGCAATTTCTTCAAAAGCTGTTTGCCTGTTTACAGTTTGATGTAATCAGAGCAACTCCAGTCTCGGTGGTTGTGGCCAGTGTTGACCTGTTTTCATGTTGCAGATTAAAAACTATTTCAACCCAATTTCAATAGAGTTGAAATTGGGTTGAAATAGTGGTGGGGTTTAATGTACTTTTAGTAAATATATTATTAATTAGACCTGTCTTAAAGAGAGTACAAGAAGACTCTGAATCTGTTGAAGATCACAGGTGGTGTCCTGCATAGCCACTGATGCCAGGGAAATCCAAACCCACAACTTCAGAGCTTACACAATGTTTGTTATTCATAATGGAGGGCGGATGCAATCACTTTGTTCCTACTCGTCCTCCTCGAAAGCTGGTATCTACTCCTCCAAGATGTCACCTTCCTGCTCTAATGTTTGAACCTCTTCCTCCACCTCATCCCCAGAAAGCTCTGACTCCCCCTCCACAGTTCTGAATAAAATGAGTTCTTCCTCCTTCTGTTTCCTGAACTATGGTCAGAAGTTCAAAATGGTAGGTAGTAAGTCCTGTTGTCACTATGAATAGTAAAGACACGAAATAAAAGTTTTATGTTGAAAGGGTTAAAATCATTGTACATTTGTGAATTCTTACTAAACCACATTTAAGACTCACACTGAAGAAGCTATTTGATTTTTAGCAACATAGCATCTGTAAAAAACATATCACTTAACCTCCCGTGTAGCTATAAAATGTAGACGCTGC
Organism: Benitochromis conjunctus; assembly: GCA_015052645.1. Lineage (NCBI taxonomy): Eukaryota > Metazoa > Chordata > Actinopteri > Cichliformes > Cichlidae > Benitochromis > Benitochromis conjunctus. Next base: position 36,169 of record VOQK01008793.1, on the reverse strand, counting down.
AATGCTGCCTATTTGAAATGAAAGTTAATGTGTCCTGTTAACCACGCCCCCACAAATGTGGGATCACTGGAAAGCCCAGGACGTCCTCTTGACAGTGCAGAAGGAATCAGATAAATTGCATAAGGGGTGTTTGATGTACAGTCCTATCACAGTCCTATCAAAAATGAACTGCTGGGTCTTACGAGTGTAAAGACGCGTGGTTGCACTTGGACCAGATAAACACAGTAAACGATTCTAAAACTTACATCTGAGTCTCCGGAAATATTCTTTCTGCGCTGGAGGACTCTAACTTAAAAGAAACAAACTTCTCTATCAAATATCAAATACCATTTTCAAAGCCTGTAGCTACACTTGCTGGAATACCACATAATTAAAATTGTATAACCTGACACATGGATGACAGTCTGAAATAATGCCTAAAATGAAATGCCGTATTCACAAACTCATTATCAATCCACTTTAAATTCGCGTTAAATTCAGTGCTTTCATATTGGATTTTGCACAATATATATCCTATTAACGATGCCATTATGAGGTCAAACGTTTAAAATTCTAATGACGCGTGTGTGAATATGCAGCTGTAGCACACCTTGACAATATGTGTGGTTGCAAATAAAATTATGGTGGAATAGCGAGACAGAAAGTGTAAATAAAAATAAACATGCCACCAGAGATGAATCGTAGCTCGAACCACCTTTTCATGGGCCCCCCTAGAGAGATGTATGATGCAACTGTTAAAAACTGAAGGAGAGTAGTAGCGTGTGATTTTATTTTTTTTATCCCTTTTCCTTCATTCCTCTTTTTTAATAGATTGCACCTGTATATTCTCTGAGCAAGTGTCCGGTTCACCAAAGCATCTGTCATGTGTAGCACAGCTCTATTAAATAGCTACTGTACAATAAGAAGAATGTTGTACTGAGAAAGATGCTGGTACTTGCACATAATTAAACATGAGACCCATTGCCTTTAACAACAACCCAAATGCCCCTGTTCTTTACCAACAGAGGTGGGAGTGAGGTGAAATAATTGCCAACACGTGTAATATTAGAAAGCTGACTCTTCTCCAGACACTTATATCATGTTAACATGTGGAGGGTGGTAATCACCCCACAGCAGAAATAGCAACTCATTACAAGAGTCATATGAGGGCACAAGGTCTCTGGAAACACACCCATTTGCTGTGCCCCCGTAATCTTTTGCTCACCGTTGATGTTGGCAAGAAACTAGTATATCTCTGGCCTTAAATCATACCCTCTACCGCTCAAAGTCTTTAATTAAGTCCTGATCATCCTGTCCTCCATTCCCAGTATAAGTGTGTTTAATTTCCTGCTGTCATATCACCTACCCTTTTGGATATATTATTAATCAAGCCTCTTCCCTCCTCGGTGTTTCTAGGGGCTAGAAGTTTGCTGCTACAGGGATGACTGCTGATTTCAATCCAGTCGGCTCAACCATTAAGGACGGCTTAAAACCATGATTCCTCTAGATATTACTCTCAGGTTCAAATGTCAACATTTAGATAAGCGCCTGAGTGATTCGATGCCGACTGTGGATGAGGGATGAAGCCCTAAATGCCGATTGTCATGCATCTGTGTTTTCATCGGTGGTGGTTTCAAAGTATTCCCAGTGCACTGCAATACCAGAGAAAAAGATTGGCCAGCATGAGCGTGACTTTAGCTTTAGTCCAGGTACCCAAAACTCAAAAGCCCTCTACAGTCCATCCTCCATTAGGTGGCTGTAACCAAGGTGGTATAGCAGTGCATCTACTAATCGGAAGGCTGGTGGTTCGATACCCATCTGCTCCAGTCTGCATGCTAAATATCCTTGAGTCAGATACTGAATCCAAGTTGTTCTCCGATGCATCCATCGCAATGTTAGATAGAAAGGCCATAGAAAAAAAATGCATGTGTGAATGAGGCAAGTTGTGTAAATAACTTTGAATAGATAAGCGCTATATAAGTACCAGTCCATTTACCATTACTGTTTAGATGATGAGTCAAGAAAAAACTAGAACAACCTGTTTTCTGAAGTCTCTTTCTTACATAAATTGCTGTGAGTGAATCTCAACGATTTTTTTCCTCTTTCTATTTTCTTTCAACAACACTGCAAAACTATCTTGTCTGGTCAGAGAACCAATCGAGTGTGGCAACTGGCTACCCACTACAGTGACAAGCACAGAATGAAAAACACTCGAGACCATGACACATAGAGTTAGGTGCCACACGTCAACAAGTTGTCTTATCACTGCTCTGTGGACCATGAGCGCTTGAGTGAAATGGCCATAGATGCTCTCTTCTGTGAGATGAGTGAAGGAGACGGTGTTGCTTCTGATCTAGCTGAATGGCTGAATACTGAGGAACCGGGGCCAATGTAGAAATTCTGAGGTCAACATGCCCACCCAATTTTACAGTTGAGGTAAGTTCCCCGCCATAGATGCTGGTGACCAATGCAATGCCCCAAATAGGACATCATTTGAGTGGCACTCAAACCCACAGAATGTGGCGGAATGTGGGCAATGGAGTGGGGGGGGTTTCTTGCTTTGTTCTGGCCCACATAGCCTTTTTTTTGTTATCAACAAGGCATTTTTCAGTCATCAAAGCAACATGACTTGACACAGGAATTCTACTGTAATGTCTCACAATGGCAGGTTCATAGATTTAAAAAAGAATAGAGAAAAGTGTGAATTTACAAACCCCAAAAGTATAAAATCAAGAAAGACTGGAAAAGAAAACAAAGACATACAGTAACATTTTTTTCTGCAATGTGAATTACAAAGTTATTTTTCAATGTATTTTTTTTAAATGCTCTTAAAAAATGCCTTTATGGTTAACCTTGGTCAGTCCAACTGTATTACAAGACACTAGAGTGTATCGTTTAGTGTCTAAGAACCTGACAGACACTAATTTGGCTGTGGAAAATGTGGAAAAAAATGAGTTTCTGAATATATATTTAATGAAAATTTTGACTGCACAAAGCGAGGAATCAGTATTAAGGCTTCAGCCTTTTTTCTAATATTATTATGCCTAATATTATTATTCTGGACTCAGAAGGTGCTTCCTGAGTGGAATTGAATTGCACTCTTATTATAATGAAATTATTGTCTAATATTAAAACATGTTGCTAGTATGACTCTTGGATTGAATTCGGCTGATTCATAATGAATTTCTTTATTTAAAATGTAAGATCTCACCTTTTTCAGTATGTGGATATTATTTAGAATTGCAAATGCGATTCTTGCTCAAGTCTGCAAAACATGCATAAATTATTGGACTCTTAAACACATCTGCACATATTAATAGATTAAATTTTTCTCTTATTGACTCAAATTAAAGTGGCATTTTGGAGGATTTTTATTTAAATAGATTTTTGTCACATTCGATCACCAAATGAGGGTATCTACTAACCCATTGCTAAATCCATATATTTACAGTACTAATAATTGTGTGCGTGTTGCTATCAGCAACAGGAAAGAAATGAAATGAACCACACTGAGCTCTAGATCCAACAGTGCGGTCACACCCGTTTGAAATCACAGATGAACAACTGCAACCATTTCTGTGGTATAACCAGACACAAGAAGTCATTCATTCATTCATTATTTTTATTTAGTTAGTTAGTTTAAGAGAAATGTACCATGAATAATATAACAAAACTCAGTTTTATCTTGCTTATTATACCCAGAGGTTAGTTGCCATGTTTTTTCCCCTTGCATATTCACAAAGTGTCTGCAGTCCCTGTATCAAGTACTGACAGATCAAAGTGTTGCTGAGATATAATCTAATGTTCTTTAGGCGTTTTTGCCCACTATTTTTATTGGTACTGATGGAAATGCTTCAGAAAATCAAAAATCAATTTAAATATTCTCATGAAACTTCTGAATGTTCTCTGTGCCTATTTTGGTGAAAATGTGAAAACATAAAATGTGCTCTTATTTAAAATACGTTCACAATATTGTGAAAAATAAAGTATCTAAGAAATTAAATCTCTGTACTTTGCTTAAAGTAATTTGATTATGCCTAATTCTTTTAAGTCCATGCATATGGTTTGGAAGTTGTGTTCATAAACAGCATAAACTTTAACCCACTTGTGGCTCTAGGAAAGGTATAAGAAGAACCACGTCATCGGTGAAAAGCAGAAACAAGATCCTGGGAACAACGAATTCTCTAGCCGCCATCGTCCACACTTATCTACTGGCTGCACCTTGAATTCTGTCTATAAATATTATGAACAGGATCCATGACAAAGGGCAGCCCTGTCTGCCCAGCCTGACTTATTACTGGTAATGTGAACCAAGCTCTCACTAAAACAACTAAAGCTAAACACACACTACAGGCAGTTATAGCACACAATTTACCTCATGCTATGCTCAGGACATGCTGGCATGTGACAGGAGGACCAAACAGTTGCTGTCGAGCAAAGGTAACATTTTTCAAGTAGTTTTTACAGCCAAGCATTGGAAGTCACATCAGCAGATGGAGTTTTTCTCACTCCCATGAGGGTCATTGCGGCTCAGATTGGGGTTTACAGCTTAGCAGCATTAGCTCTCCATTTTCATGCATGGTATGACCAGGGGATGTCCCAGCTGTCTGACATGTATCCTGCAACATCTCCAGTGCTCTGATACCTTCAAATCGTGGAAGGTTCTCATCCAGATGATGAAGACAATGAAGACGCTATCGGTCTTCTTCAAAATAACTCATAATCTATTAAATCTGCACAGGTGGAACACAAAATGGTTGTATTTTTCAAAAATCACAAATGAATGAGGAAAAATGAAAGACGTCATTAGGAACAAAATGACTGACAAAGTCACAAAAAACTGGAATGATTAAAAGAAAAACTGTGAGGTATATGACACAAAAACATGCCGATGGGATCTACGTAGACCCCACACGGTAGAATGAGGGAGGCGTTAATTAAAAGCTATAGCCGATTACCTTTTCAAGTTGTAGGCTAACTCTAATAAGCTTTAGGTTGTTCTGTGGGTGTGGAATATCAGAATTACTTCTTACCATCTTGTGTAAGGAAAATGGAAATGTTCCACCAGGTCAGTGGTGGGGACTGTTCACACCCAGCCTCCGCTCAGTCAGCATTACTCTCCACACCTGACAGCTTGCAGGATCTGTGCCCTGAAAGTCCTGGCACATGCCTCACAAGTGCCCTTGTGGTTGACAGCAAAAGGAAAGGCCAGATAGAAATCACAGTGTATGGTGCCAGGCCTGCTTGCTCTATGGTTTACACAGTTTTGTAGTTCCAGCGTATTACCACGCACCCAGGGGTCAGTGTTTCCTTTGTTCTCGCTCTGGTCCCCAACCCCATGCCGCCTACTGAGGCTGCAGCTCTGTTAGTGGAAGCCAGTGTGACATCAGCTGGTATTTTTTGCCCACCCCGAGGCGCTACCAGGTCGCCCCGCAATCCTTCACATTCCTGCAGCTTTGACACTTTCTTATATAAAGGCAATACATCAAGGGGAAGAGAGTTTTTGTCCAATGAAAAGTTGGAAAGAATGGAATCTGAAATACACGACGGTGTGCGCCGTTAAGTGAATAGTGCTGATTTTTAATAGCGTATAAAGCCTAATGTGGTAAACCCAAATTTGCTCTTTTTTTCCAGTACATCCATATCAATGGAATATCAATGGAAGTGCAGTAGTTCTAAATACATTTTATCTTTCACCGGACAAACTCAGTGCATTGTTTTAGTGGTGTAACTTGCTTTTTGAAAATAAAGGCTGCAGATCTTGTATATCAACAGTGTAGTATTCAAGTCTTAACAGAAAGGAAATGTTGCTCCATTCATGAGATCGGGATTCCAGAAATGAACCAAAAACGAAATAGCTCAAAACTTGGAAATGCTTAACAGTGATTGAGCTGGCTGAAATGGGCTTTCACGGCGCATTTGGTAATTTGCACACCTACCTGCTCTTCAGAGCAGTACAATTACAGAGTGTCTCGGGGGTCGTCAGTACCCCGGCTGCACCCAAGCTGCTTCCCTCTCCCAGTGCCCTGCTCGGCCACCGAGGTGCTAGCGTGAAATGGCTGTTAATTCCTTCTGCTATCTGTCCCACACAGAGCCTGTTTTAAGCCTTCATATGAATCTTCTGCCTGCTGAAAAAATATAAGGAATAAGGAAATCAGAAAGTGAAAAAACACAGTGTGCAACTAGAAATGAAAACATCAAGCAAGTATGAAATGCAAAATAGCATGACCCTTACATTTTCCCCCATCAATGAGATTTAATGAGTATTTCACCTTCTGGCATCAACCATAGAGAAACAAATAGAATGAAAAATGACAATTCAGAAATAACTGAAAAAAGACAAGTAAGACTAAGAGAGAGCGTGTCAGTAATGCTGAGTGTTTGGCTTCTCTTACTTTGCATTTCACTGCAAGATTTCATCAGGTTCCTAGAGCTATGTCTTGTCAAGTTGTCAAGACTATATAGTGCGGGTACGTGTAGATTCTGTTATGAACATAGTTCAGTAAGAGCCACCTTGATCATAGGAAATCTGTCTTGAAACTTGTGACACTGAACATAACTTTGATGTTGCCAATATCAGAAGACTTTTCCCTTTTTTTTTTCTTTTTTTTTTTAATATAACCAACCATTCCTGTGTGGCTTGCTGAAAACGCTGTTTTAATCTGTCATTGCTGAATGACTAGTCCTCTGTAGTGGGAAGCCTGAGTGTGATATGTTGGCTCAAAACAACAGCATGCATATCAACACAGTGATAAGATGGACACAGGCACCTGTCATAACATATTAGTCCACCTTTTAAAACTTTTCACTAGTCTCTCTGGTATTTGAGCTGCACGTACTCTGCCTTTCTATAAAACCAGGTCCATGTCGTTTTCTACATTTTGTTCATCATTTTCTTGCACTAAATATGTGATCAGCAAATAAATGTGTACTTTGAATACTGTATTTACAAGCTGCACAGAAAAAAAAATTAACCTGTGCAAGAAATTCAGCATTTTTGGTGGGTTGCTTGATATTCTGTTTTGGATTTCATTAGAATGTGTTGTTGTTATCGTCTTCCTTCCCTCTATTATTCTGATCACCTGTTACTTTCTGTGCATCAACCTAATTGTTAATATTGTCACAAGCTGCTCAGCTGGAAGTGAATGAAAACACCGTGTCAAAATGAGCAAAGTAAAAATAGCCATTCCCTAGATGATGTTCCATAAAAGATGATTAGCAAGTTGATTGTATGAATAATTTATTCCAACGATGTGCACTATTTAAATGAAGTCAGTAATGGGGGAGAGTTAACTATGCTTCTTCTTCTTTCATCTTCTGATGCTGCCAGAACCACAAGGTCATAGGTCAAAATGCTTAAGCGTCAATGGTTCCCTTTGGATTAACTTGCAAAGTATGTTCAGCAGTGAATAAAAAACTGAAAGAAATCGTAGAGCAAAATGATAAAAGCGAAATCAAATTATTTCTTTCTATTATTGTGCAGTTAACTATAATGGGTATGCATCTCACACATTCTGCTCTGATTCAAATGCATTGCAGAATCAGCTTTTGAACTGGACGATGATCATACCGTGGGTAGGAATGTAAGCTGCTGAGCCTCTCTCCCATCACTGGCTCTGCTTTGAAAACTGCTTAGCAGCATAATTCACCTACAGTGACTTAGACTCGTTCACTGTCGTCTGATAAAACTGCAGATTTTTATCCTTATGTAAAGCGTTATTTTTTCCTATCACAGCTGATATTTTTTCCAAATGCTTCTTCGAGTTATGAAAGGACTCTGTGGAGGATGACGAGAGACTTTGAATGATATGCCTGTTGCACTGATGACAGCAGCAGATGAGGGCCACCATAACAGCAGCTGCCGTTGGGAGAATGATAGTGCTTTGTTTCCCTCTACTGGTTACTGGTGCAACCACCATCTGGACTAGACAACAGGATAAAATATTTGCATTTGTGTGCGTGTGTATATTTAGCACCCTCGATGAGTGTGGATTTGTAGAGAAAGGTAACGAAATGCTCCAATAGATGAAGAATTAAACAGAGGTTGAAAGTAGATGTTAGTAATGGAGGAGGAGGGACAGTAATAGTATCAAAGGGAAAGAAATGAATGTAAATGTACTATCTAGCAGTTCGTCTCTGCAGGTGATGGATGGTAGACACTCGCCTTGAATAGAGCTGTTAGCAGAGGAGCGTAAAGGCTCAGCGCAACGGATCAATTGTGACAGAAATCATCTGCTGTTAGGTCACATTATCCAGCAGCAGGTACGTGAAAACAAAAAAACAAGCGTACATTTCAGTCTTCTTGCTTCTTTTCCTTCGCACAACCCACTGTCAGCTTGTTTTCTCGAGGTAACACTGCAGCGAGGCTTTGAAAGCTTGCTATGAAGCCCCTGCAAGGCTGTCAAGTTCCATGGGATCGTGTTGATGTTAATTGATAGGTTGATAGAGACAGACTAAAAAAGAGATTTCAACTTCTTGCTGAGTACAGTGAGATGTAATTCCCCATCCCCTATTGTTTCCCTTGAAATTTCAGCTCATCCTGAGGAGAATGTCAGCATCTCAGCATGCACTGAGGTGAGATTTCACATAATTTTCAGATCTCAGTTGTTCTCTTGTTTGACTTGTTGCCAACGAGGGCACATAGGTCTCAGGGAAAAGGTGGTCTGCACTGTACAGGTTGCCCTTGAATGAGGTGATTATGGGTGAACCTTTTTCTCTCTATTTTTTTCTTCACATCTCAGGAAACAGTGCATACATTCCCAACATAAACACACAACCATGGTAATACACACCCACACAAAACCCACAGAACGTGATGTGCTGTTGCTGGAGTGGTGGTGTGAGGCCAAGGTCATGCAGTATCACTCGTTTATTCCCATAATCCCCTGTGTTGGATGGGTAAGAGGCTTGCTAATGGCTAGCACTCTCCGAAAGGGAAGTACTGCCTTAACATACACTCTAGAGACTCTCACAGCCCACAGCCCACCACCCTGCGTAAAGAGCACAGCACATGGTCTATACAATCCATCAACATGGCTAATTAGGCCCCAGTAAAATCCCTGAGAGAAGCATTATGAGACGATGCAGAGGGGTGTGTAATAGCACCATTGTAGCAATCAAGAATCCAGGGAAAATATCTGGTTTGTTAAAAAGTGTTATGAAATAGTATGGGTAACACTTGATCCCACAGAACTGCTCAAATAATGTAAATTTCAGTGGTTGGGGGAACTTTAAAGAGCGCCGCAGTCGTTTTGAAGTCAGCAGCATTCGACTTGAGAAAGCTCACCAGTGGAGATGAACTGAATTTCACAAAAAAAGATGTATCAATAGGGAAAACTTTTTATTTTAACCACTGCTTTTGTCAACCTATAGCCACACATGCATTTCACAATAACGCTCTCTGCATTTCGTGAGGAAAGTTTCTTTTTATGAGAAAAGCGACAAGTCCTTCAAGTTATATCCCAAAACAACACACACAACTGTCCACACTCTCAAGGACAACACAAAAGCATATTGATTTCTGACATTGATCATCACGATTAAGGTATGAAACACATGTCGTAATAAGTGATACCTTGCAGGGGTGAAATGACGTTAAAGTGGAAATGTCATAAAGACATGTCTTGATGATAATATGGCTCGCTGTGGTTATTTGTAGTAACAAACCACCAAAGATTCTGAGTTTTACCAGTAACTGAAATTCTAGTACTATATTTACATACTAGCACTATTTATATCTGTGCTTTGCATCCGTACAGTCCATGGATTCACTTTGCTGACCAATCTAACAAGGCGTAGTGCATAACTTTCTACTCCACCTTCGTGTTCAAACATGGTTCCCTCCGGATCCCAAATTATAAGGTAGCCCAACCTCAAATGTTGAACTTGAGGCTTCAAGTTTAACATTTTGGGCACTCCACAAACCAGTGGTGGTATGTCCATCTTCCACGAATCAGGAGAGATCATTAATTCAAACCAAGCATCAAAGAATAACATTTGTTGTCAAAATGTTGCACATTTTGGGTGCCTATTTAGCTCAGTCGGATGAGCAGTGGACCGGGGAGCTGGCCAGGGTTCGAGTCTGACCTGCAGCCCTTTGCTGCAGCTCTTCCACTCTTTCTCTCCCTCTTCTTTCTTGTCAGTCTTCACTATATCTTTCTAATAAAGCCATAAAAAGGCCCAAAAAATACAAAGATTTTACACATTTCGATGGCACAGACTTGTCTACTTACACAAAGAGTGACATTTTTAAATTAAGAATGCCTGTTCCCTTGTAAAATTAGGATTTGAAAAAAGCTTGAAGAGAACAAACAATTATATCTTTAAACAGTGGAAAGTTTAAATACAGCTAACCCTAAAGCAATGTCCACACAGGGAACACATTCCAGGCTCTAGTTGAATAGATAACCATCTAACCATCTACATAAGTATCCTGGACTCTCACTGCTAGCTGCTTAAATCGCTTGCCCTGAAAAGCCACGCCCACTTTGCGCCACCAGACGTTCTTACACCAATCGTCGCTCAAAGTCGCAGAACGTCATTGTCGTTGTATACGCCACATCGCTGCAAAACAATTCCTCCATGAATGCAACTTAAATTTTGGCCATATATATACTTTTTAAAAAATTCTGAAACAAAAACAAAATAAATAAATCGGTATAAAATATATTAAGAATATCACTTCTCTGTGGTGCCAAATCTCTGTGAAATGCATGCTTTTTCTCCAGTGTCTGAGCATTAATATTGCAGAAATTCTGCATATGATATCTATACTAAATTATGCAATTTTACATTGTCCTCCTGAAGAGTTTGTAATTTTAAAAACAACCATATCAGCAAAAAAATAAAAATGTCAGCGCAATTGCGGCAACATGATTAACAGTTACTCATATCTTAGTTATTAACACTCTCATCACTGTGTGCTTGTGGCACCTCATGTCCCAGATCTCGCTGCATTTTTGATAAAAGACATGAGCTTCATCATTGAATGGATGTCCTTAAATTGAGGCGAGAGTGGAATCCGGGACTCTTAAATGGAATTGTCTCTCTGTTCCCTGTTTCGATCCTTCAGATCAACAATCCTTCCTCTAGGTAGGAGAGAGCAGGCAGGCAGCCGAGAAAATAGTTCAGATTAAAGCTAGGTAATGGCACATTTCTAGGCCCTTTGTGTGAGCTGTGCATGCAATTTAAGGCGCTGCCATACAGGAAGACTTAATATTTCATTGCGCACTAGGAGATGGGAATTGAGAGAAGAAAAAAAACGCATATGTCTCATTTTGCAATCTGATTCGTCTCAGCAAATCAGCCAGAGTCAATGTCATTCCATAATGAACTCTCCTCCACTATTCCAAGCATTCTGCTGCCATGCAGCTGCCTGTGAAATGTATTTTGAGCTTCGGCAAGGGGTAAGGGTCTCTCTCTCGTTCTCACTTTTTTTCTCTCTCTCAGTAGCCCTTGTCAGGTTATAGGCACCATTTTCCTTCTTTTTCTCCCTATCCTCTATTCCTTCTCTTCATCTGCCACCACCCAGAAAACCTGTTACTCCTCCCCCACACCACACCCTCTTCATCCGCACCTCCGCCTCCACCCTGTGCTGGGTTAGGGCTGGAGATGAGGGAGGCAATGGGAGGTTTTGATTGACTAAGATGCTGAGATGTAATCTTGTGCAAGCTGAAATGTGAAGTGTGCGCTTCTGGTTGGGTGTGTGTGAGCAAAAGGGAAGGGGCTGGGGCAATGTGTGATGCTCGGTTTATTGCATCGCAAGCTCATTTGTTTGTATTTTATACCTCATTTCGGCTCAGACGAGCCGGCTCCACATTCTGACTGCGGGTGACCTAGTTTCACAGCACTATGCGACTCTCTCTCTCTCTAATAATATAACATACCTCTTTTAATACATTACTTTTGGTAAATACGCTGCACTGTGTGGATATGATTTAATGCAATATACCTACAAACTAGTTTTACTGAGAGGAAAATACAAACTCTAGCTATTTCACTCTGATAGTTTCTCCTCTGTCCCCTCAGGCACAGCTAAGCAGTACGTTAGCATGTTAGTGCAGTGCGTGACACCACTTTGACAGCACTCTAAACATCAGAAGGACTAAAGCTCATCTTGGCCGTCAGGGATATAAACATGGGGTACTTAAAATTAGAGATGGCTTGTTTATGGGTACAGAGAGGCATATAAGGAAGATAAACTATGAGTAACATGACATAAACATAAACTTGTCCTATTTCAAAGGTAGGTAGGCTCTTTTTTTAGACCTGCTACATGGTGTCAGCTGGAGTTAGCTAAAATTCCCTATCTGACTTTGTACAAAACTGAGACTATATGTAAAAGAGACCAGCGTGATTTAAGCAAGTCAAGTAATGAGATGCTTCTCTAGTGTAAAAGGCAACTTTGTTGAGACACAGAATTATGCACTGTGCAAAACCACACAATTCACTGTTGGGCTTCACAGTGTTGCTCTTCTGCAGCATTGTTCATTCCCTCCTAGGAGGTCCTGAAGCTTCCCCTTCTTCCAGGGGGAACAGAACTAGTGTGCATGTGCTGTTGAAGTCCAGGTGCAGGGAGAGCAGGTGGACTAGGGCGGGACTGCCAGGGGACCACAATGGGCTCAGAGGCTTAGAAGGTCACAGTGGGAAGGGTGGCGCAGCTCAATCATCCCTCTACCCTAAGGGCACCTCAGAGCTACACAGCTGTGAAAAGAGAGGAAATTCAGCCTATATACTGTACGTACAGCACAGCACAATAAGTGTGCAGTGCGCACGAGTCCACAAGACACATATACTGCATACATACAGCCATATAAAAAGAGAGCTCACATATTTATAAACCAAGCAAAAATCCACACTTGGCTCCGCTTTCTTCACATCCCTTGCTTTGTTCATTCATTTCTTCATTCACAGTTCATACATGGCCTTTGTACTCCCTCCCCCTTAGCCTGTTTCGTTTCTCCCCCACTCGAAGTTCTTGCAGCAGAAGTGGGTAGTAGGTAGCCCGTGCCATCCATTATTCCCAGGCAGGAGTGCATTAAAGATTCATCTCTGCAGCTCAACCTCAAAGGAAAGACTATGACCCCTGGTATAGCTGCTGAATTATGGAGACCGCCAATAAAGTTGTTTGCCTTTGATCTCATTCTCAGCTTTCGCTCTCCCAGGTGAACGTGGACAGGTGAACACATGGACACACACACCAAAGTGCTGTTATATACCCTATATTCCATTTTTACTCACTCTTGCCACTTCTTACACTTTTATTCTTCCCTCTTACAAACATAAATTCATCTGTATTATGTTTCCTCTCTATATTTCTTCGTGTCTGCCACTTTCATTTATAGTCAAAGAAACATATGAAACCAAAGGAAGAGAAAGTACTGGATAATAATAATAAAAAAAAAAACTTCTAAGATGTTGATGAAGCAGTAATGTTACAGTACAGTCTCACCTGTGTCCTGGCTGCATACTCAAGGACGGCCTGGTGCTGTACATTTCACTTCTGTCATTAACCACAATTTTTAGCTTCCTCTCTCAGAGAAATGTTGCTTGCAGCTCCAGTGGTAGAAACACGTTTGCTCACACGTGCGCACTGTTTATATTTAATCGATGTCGAGTGGAGGGTCCTGTTGAAAATGGCTGTCATTTGTCAGGTATTAATAATTCAGTCACATAAGCACAAACACACAGAGATGAATTTGGAGGAAAGCACACATTTCCACAACAGACTGTGCAAAATGCCCCTCGCCCGAAAGGGAGTTTTCACACCCAGGTTTCTGTTTACTTCTTTGGACAACTACTCTTGTTCACAGCACTTCAAATATGGCAGAGTCGGGAACAGCTGACACTGGAGCAACTGCAGAAAGCCACGGAAACAAGATGGTTGTATGAACAACTTCATAAACACGGAAAGAGCCCAGAACCAACCCATCAGCCATGACTGTGGTCAGAGGTAATTTTATCATGCGCTATTATTAAAAGGTGGCTGCACTGTTCAACTTGATGGTGCATTAGCTTTCCTGTGAATAGTTTAATCCGACTGTTGACTGTTTCTTTTATAAGAAATATTGGACGACAGGTGAAGGTGGGATGCTTGTGTGAGTGAGATAGGGTGTCTTATATTCTATATGTTCCCAGTGTCCCATCCTGGACCCAATAAATCTGAACTGACATTGGCATTAGTTGCCAATGTCAGTTCACACAGGGAGAACACAGGGAAGATCAGAAACGGGGAAGAGTGTAGATACTTTATTCCTACACTCATGTCTATGCTCATGCACACTCTAGATTCCCTGTTGATCAATGAGGTGTGGCCATCCGTCGGTGTCGTGTTATAACATAGAGTGATAAAATGCTTTTCTCAGAGGTACGAGAAAAGAACATACACACACAATTTTTTTTTTTCCAAATTTTATATTAAGGTCTTAGTGAGTGATGACAGTGCACTAGACAGCATTACATTTAAAAGGGTTCGAAACACACACACACACACACAGTGGATAACTCTCTGCAGAGTTCGTCGCCAGCCTTCAGAAAGGGCACACGTTGACTAGAGACCACTAATGGTGTATTTTTTTTGCCTTACTGAGGTGTTGCACCAGTGATTTGGAAGTGAAAGACTACATTCCTGACTTTGAGAAGTGTTCTGAGTGGCAGCATCAATGGGCAGGTGTGTGTTTGACGACACCTGGTGCAGACAGAAGGCATTAGGCTTGCATGAAGGGAGCAACAAAGAGGGAGTAACACAGAAGGAGTGTAGACAGGGACAAAGAAAGAACCCAAAGGAAGCAATGCAAAGCAAAGTAATGTTGTTTCTGGGGGAAAAAAAAGATAATAAAAAGATTAATGTTCCTAAAAGAAAGGGGACTTTCCAATGTCAATGAAATTCGGTTTTTGTTCTCTTTTTTTCGCATCATTGTTGATTTTTTTTTTACTCTTGAAGGTCACGGATATCGTGCTTGTAATAAAAAGAACACTCACAGAGCTAACTTTTACAGTTGCACAATGGGCAACAGCATGAAGTCTGACATAGTCTGGCATAGAAGTGAATTATTTGCTTCATTTACTCCAAAGACCACCACAAAGGTTAAAATCGCTCATCCTAAGCTAATGCACATTACCTATAACAATGCAAACAAAAATGCATTTTTCTAGAACGTATATGCAAGACCTAAAACGGCATATGACTTAACTTGCATGTGACATCAAAAATGGTGATCAGTAATCACCATTTTTGATGTCACATGCAAGTTATAACTGTGCACAACCTTTATCTGAGCAGAATACTGTATCAACCATCCAAAGCACCACATGTAGTGCTGAAGGCATAGTGATTGAAAGCTGTGTGAAATAAAAAGGGAGTGTGACACCGCTTGAGCAGTCCCACATGGCCCATTCACAATCGTCCACATTAGAAGACAATGGAAGTCTCAGAGAGAATACAATGTAATTCATCACACGGTCTTCAGTACCACAATGAGAGAGAGATGAAAGGTAATAAATCATTCTTGACTTATGTGATACTTTTACATAAAATTCTATTCCTTCTAAATTTGGCATTGCACAAAACTGCTGCAAACCTAACATCACCTGTGGAAGAAAACCCCAATCTAAGATAACTAACTTTCACATGCAGCGGACATGAAACGTACTTGATATACATTAAATGAAAATGAATTGCACATGCAGCCCATGATAACTTTATTGAGAGATCGATAACGGATGCTTGATGTGTTTTAATCATCTTACATCTGAGAATGTTTATATGTTGCGAAAATATCATGCAGAAATCTTTTTTTGCTCTCAGCTCTAACAGGGTTATAACCACAGCCGATAGTAGTCTGTTAAAACTCTGTTGTTTGAATCAGCAGTTTACCTAATGTAATTGGGATCACACTGAAGCGAAGGTAAATAGAGCCCGAAAGCTAGCCGAGCTGGGTTTAATGTGTCATATAAATGTACCCTTGGAATAGTTTACTAGATATCCGTACACGTCTTGATGGATTGAGATTTTACAATACGCTTTGCTTGCGTGCATGAAAGGAATCGAGGGAGTCGAAGCAGCAATGTCACTGTCAAGGTTACTTATTTTTTTATAGAAAGCCATTCTTCCTACCCTCCCCACTTCTGTTACCACCTTGCACTCTATACACTCTTCTTTTTGTGTGATGTGAATGAATATGTTCATGCGTGTGCTCACACATGCAGGTGTTGTCATATATATTAATGTCTACGTGCGTGTGCACAGTGGGCTTGCATCTGTGTGAGCGCATGTGTCGTCAAGGCCTCCAGGAGATGTTCCTCCAGGGTGTCATTTTTATCTCACACCTGTTCCATCTCCTTCATAGTTCAGCCTTTATACAGCCTCCTAATCTGCTGAGATGCTACTAAGCACACATATCTTATTGATTTCTGCAGGGTAAAGCTCTCTGATTGGTGTCTTTGATAGAACCATCACCATGGAAATTAGATAAGACAAGTGTTGCTGTATCGTCAGCTGAGCCGAACTCAGCCAGTCATCAACAGCCTGCTCTCTCTGTTTAATGACTATTGCAATGAATGCAGACACAGCCTTTGCAGAGAAATAAGCCAGATCCCTGTCATTATATTGCCACTGCTAAAAGTCTCTGTTTTGTTAATATTCAAACATATATATGATTTTTTTTGTTTTGTTTTGTTTTTAAATAGTAACATTATAAAGTATACATTTTTTTTCTTCTAGGGAATTAACAAGGGCAAAAATGAGCATGAAACAAACAAAAAAATATCATGTCACTGCCTAACTGCGCTCATTAATTTATGGAACCACATACCTGTGCCTATATGAGTTTGTATTGTTCTTTCACTGTTACATAGTATCATCCAACATGTTCACATGTTAACTGCAAAATTAGCTGATGAAAACAGTACAAAGGTTAAATGTGCTGTCAGTATACTTCATAACTGCAGCTCTCTCCTATTTTTCATTTTCCTAAACCAGATAACTTTGCACCATCACAAAGAAATAAAATCACAACATTATGGCACTGGCATTACACTGAATGGAAATTAAACTGAGAAGTTGCTTGCAGAAAAAAGAAAATCTATGCAATATGCAAAAAAAGATGCTAGATTTAAATTATAAACACTCAAATTCAGAAACTGTTAAAAATACAAAACAGCCATCTGCACATTAACACTGAGCTGTTTCCAGCAGTGAATCGGCTGAGTGGAAATCATCTAGGGCATTCTTTGTCAGTTATTTTTTTAAGTTGCAGAGACATATGAAACTGAGCGTGTCTAAAAACAGACGTGCTTTAATCACAAAGAACAGGAAAGATGAAAACGAAATTGAAGCATGGATTCTTTAGTTTGTTTTGCGTTTCTTTTACTATAATTTATGTTAAATTGTGTGTCGCAAACACAATCTGCAAATGTATAGAAAGACTGGATGCAAGCAAATATGGCCAAAATGGGCCCCCATCTCAAACGAGAACCCCTCACACAAAAGTCAGCAAAGCCAGGAGAATGCTGCTCCCTGCAATGTTTCTGACACCAGAGCCTCAGCAGGACCTTCAAATAAATGAAACTGAACCAAATTACATCAGTGAGTGAGCACTCATTTAAACACAGAGGGAAACGCACAAAGCAAAAATGCTATGTGCTCTGTGGCTGTAAAGAGACAGAGCACATAGCATTTTGTCTGACTGTGGAGAAAGTCTTTAAATACAGGACCACTCTGACAAAGTACGGAGTCAGCGGGAACAGCTTGCCTTGGCCGAGCTCATGAGAAAACATGGCTCCCTACAGAAAAACAACACTTTCAGCAGCAAAAAGAAAAGAAAATACACAGCAACACTAATGTTCAAAATTTCAGGCTGTCGAAATATTATAGTTAGTCCGTACACAACCACCTGCAGCTGCACAGTGTATGACGATCCCTTCAGTCTTTTCGCTTGTGACTTTATGAACACTCATCAAGCACGTTTATGTCTTCAGAGTGTTTTCTGAGATTTTTAATTGCAGCTTTTAACAACTTATAAAGAACCATGTCAATCGTATCATCAAAGACTTCCCCTAAGACATCTGCTTAGCATGCATTAGCTGTTGACTCTGCACCTCATGCTTTTAGTCTATATGCAGACTCTCCAAAACTACTCCAACATGAGGGCAGCCAAAACACTAGTGTTGTGGCTTAAAAATGCAAAGTGGAGAAACTAATGAATTATTAACAACAGTTTAGGAACTATGACAACGAGCCCAGAGGATTGATCACTGATCATCTCACATGCACAAGAACCAGCTCAATCCACCGAGGACCACCATGCAGCTTTTCCATTATGGGGTCTGTGTCCATGTTGTATGCATCAGAACGGTACAAGGGTTACCTAGAAAAATTAGGCCCGGAAGTTAGATGCTGTGGTTGATGCTTGTATAAGCCATCATTTTAAATTAAAATAGAAAACTGATTGTTTTTCAGTGAGAATCACTAAAATACAAACTCCTGGTCCTGTATAAGTAATCGGTTAACACCACAAACATGCCCATTATTATATTTAGTCAATATTTGCTTAACATTTCAAAAACACAGTGCCAAACCATATGTTGTCGATGTATACAAAGACAAAGTAAAACGCAGATGCTGTGCTGCTTTGGCCTCTTCATAATAGGAACATCACATCAAATGTCATGGAACATGTGGTTGTGTTTGGAGGCTTTCTTCTAAGCCCCAGTGACCTGGATGTTATCTTGCACACAACTGGCAGGCTGCCCTTCCAGGAGCACATCAGTGAGTAAATAAGTGGCTTCCCAGAAAACAAAACATAATCCCATGGTTTGATGCTGAAGAGGCTTGATTACTTTTGTTGCTCTGTGGATTCTTTATAAGAGTGGGGGCTGTGAGTCTTACCCCTGGAGACAAGAGGGGACATCAGAAAGCACAGCGCCTGTCATCTTATATCCTTCGTCTCCATCCCCTTCTCCTGTCATCATCAATTGAATCAGGGATAATGACTCTCACAGGGACCCCTAACAAGAAGGTGGTCATTACGCAGATATGATAGAGGAGCCACGAACACAGCCATCTACACGATGGTTAACAACATGCTACAATACTGCAGCGGATAGAGAACATGACCAGCTACCAGTCGACTAATGGAGTGCATCATTTCATCACCCTTTCAACCCCTGCCGTGACTGTTACACATGACGGAGAAAGGAGATTTGTAAGGCGGGAAAGTAATCATCTTGACAATCCTGACACAAGCCCCTTTAAAACATTTGCATTTATAATTTAATGGATAGGGTTTGTTCTCCTTTTTATGATTTCGCCAGCTGCTTGAATGCTTAAATCTTAAATCCGCGGGTCAAGACATAAACAACAATAAAAACGAAAGACGGAAAGAAGGAAAAGGCAACATATGCATAAAAGGATAAGAGGACAGCATCTGCTTATGACTTTCAGGGTTCAGCAGATGGCCATTCTTCATTTCTGATGTTAATGCTCAACCCACTTACTGCCAGTGGAAAAAACGTTTTCTCTTTTTTTCCCCCGTTTTTTCCCCTTTTCTTTCTAAAAGGGTTTAAAGGCTGGCCATCTTTTCTCAACACTGAACAAAGCAAGCATCATTATTGGTCAGACTGTAAGAACTGTGGCTCAACACGAGCCTAGTCTAAGTAAATTCCAGGGAAAGAAAATAGCTCAGTGGTTTGAGACTTCTCAGTTGTAGGGTTTGTATAGACTGAATCAATCAGTGGAGTTTTGGCTTCATTAAGGATTTAATTTAATTTATTTTAATTTAATTTAATTTTTTAAGGCCATTAAATCCAGCCAATGTGCTAATGATAAGTTATAGAAATAGGCAAAGTTGGACAAATATGCAATGATGACAGAATACTGGCTTGCGTGAAAAATGTGCAGAGAATGCATCATTCTGACGTTAATCCTGATTTATTGCCTTCATTCCTTAATGTCATAAAGTCTTTCTTTCATTACTTCTCTCTCATCATTCCTCATTCGTCTCCTCTTGTGGTCTCTTACAACTCAAAAAGTCCACATTCTGCTGTTCAAAAGTTGCAACATGTGCCACCGGCGAGGCTGTGCCACTTACACTCAGGTTTATAGTCTTAGTTTTATTATGCACTTCCCCATAAGGCAGCCCTCAGAGACGATGACACCCTAGACACCTATTTAAAGAGCTTGGTGCACATGATGGAGCCTGGGCGGTGGCAGGTTGTCATCTGCAGGCCTTGTCTCTGTTTATGGGCTGTTAGAGCATTTGAACCGCAGGGTCATTCCTGCTGTGGAGGCACCATAACACTCCATAGGCAGAGCACAAAATGAACAAAAATAAATCCTAATGAACCTTTTAAGCCTTCTTGTCCATCCGGAGGGTAGGATTGCCATGTGTAAAGAGATAATGCAAGGGGACAGGGGGAGAAGTGGTCTGCCAGCAGGGAGAATGAGAATGGGCAGAGCCGGCTGTCACTGCTTGGTAAAACTGGTGATCATCCTCTGACATGACAGAAGCTTAAGAGGTGATGGTATAATGGTGTACATAAAACAGGGAAATGCCTTGTTTGTTTGTGTCAACATGACTGCATGGGTGGGAGTGCCTATTTCACGTCTAACTTGTCCTTAATCAGAGTACTGATGGCAGTCAATGAACTACGAAACATTTTACATACGTGGCATCAGTGTGACGTTTGTTTCAGTTGAGACTTCCTCTTGAACTCCACCTGTCAGCAGGACCCTTTGTAAAACTGCTTTGTCGAACCTCTTCGTGATCGCCTCTCAGGCCTTAGAGCGTTCCCTTTATCCAGATTTACTGCTTCAGTCTGTCTGTGTGTATTATTGAGAGAATGAGAAAGCCTCTGCTGAGAATAAACAAAGCAACACATGTCATGTGGGAATGAGGAAACACCACGAACGTGAGAATGAGGAAGTTTTCTCAAACTGTTGATATAGTGGATATGATTTCGAGGAAGTCCTAACAGTGTTTCTATTGTAAGCATGTAGGAGGTTGCTGACACTACCTGCAACTAAACCTGTATTTTGGGAATCTGCCTGTTTAAAGACTGAATATTTTTGCATCTATCACTCTTCAACTAGCCCTGGATATCCCCGCCAACCCACTTGTAATCTATTTTAACTTTGCACACGCAAGATACCTTCTTTAGGATTCAAGCCAACAAAGTCTTCAGTGTTGGATTTCATCATGGATAATGTTATATGAATTATTATATTCATACTGTGAGGAAATCGTGTACAAAAATCTCTAAGTACTTTCTGTAACCTCGTTGTAATATTAGGGTTAAGAACTCAAGCATTTGCATGAGTAATAAAAATGATATCATCATCATCATCTGGGGTCCAAAGTGTCATTTTAAACTTTTTTAGTTCTTAAAATTCTGTTTATTTGTTTGTTTGTTTGCTTTTTACAAATAAAGAAGAACTAGAGATTTCTTTTTTCTTTTAGGAAGAAATGATGGTTTGTTTCTTTTTCCCATTCATACGAGTGAGAAATTAAAAACTTGATGAAT
>VOQK01008792.1:13127-24929 GCA_015052645.1 Benitochromis conjunctus | reverse complement strand
AAGTCACACTGGTTAATTGAATAATTTATGTTTTTTATGATTTCATTTAATCAGTCGGGGGGGGGGGGAACCTCCGCACTGCTAATGTTTATTGCTCTAAGCTTCGCTCTTTCAGCGGCTTCTATTCATTTGACGAATTCTACAGCTCTTTGGCCGCCTTTAACAACAAATGTGTGAAGTGAAGATGTGATAGCACATATATATAGCCTGGAAATATGGAAGTGATAAAGAATAATGAATTTGCAATCATTAAAAGAAAAGCATCACTTTAAGGAAAATAACAGTGTGTCTTACCCTTGTAGTGTAGGCGGCCTCTGGGTCGTCCTCCAGAACTCGGCTCAGGCCAAAGTCAGACACCTTACACACCAGGTTGCTGTTCACCAGTATGTTTCGCGCTGCCAGGTCTCTGTGCACGTAGTTCATGTCTGACAGGTACTTCATACCTGAGGCGATGCCGCGCAGCATGCCGACCAGCTGGATCACTGTGAACTGGCCGTCATGTTTCTAAAATGTTAAAATTGCAGAGACGGGAAATCAACTTAACACAGACACCCACAGCTAGCTGTACAGTCATGACTGACTGCATTTCATCTGTGATTTAAATCTTTTTCACCACGTTTTGTTAAATACTACTCAGAGCTAAATTTATATTTGTTTCATAACAGGAGATGACATCATAATAAAAGGGCCCATACCCGAAGAAATGCATCCAGAGAGCCATTTTCCATATATTCTGTGATAATCATCAATGGTTTACCTGAAGAGGTAAAGAGTTTTATAAATATCAGGCAAAATCCCCACCAGGCACACTGAGTTATAACCCAAGCACTACTCACATCTTGTGACCACACCCTCCAGCCTGATGATGTTCGGGTGGTCAAACTGTCCCATGATGGATGCCTCAGACAGGAAGTCCCGCCTCTGTTTGTCAGAGTATCCTGCCTTCAGGCTCTTGATGGCCACGTAGATCTCCCTCTTCCCCTGCACACGCAGCCGACCGCTGCACACCTCCCCAAACTCTCCTACACACACACAGAGATAGCAAAAACAGCAGCGTCAGCGCCAAGTAAGCATGTGTGTGTGGGTTTGTGAGTGTGCGTGAGCACCGGTGCCAGGCTTACCCATGCCAATAACCTTCTCAATGTGAATACTGCTGACATCAATCTCTTTGGCAAACTCGTGGATGGCCTGATCAGGGTCTTCATAGGTGAACGGGTCCACATAGATTTTCACTCCTGCCACGGTAGAAGAGGCAAGTAAGGAGACGAGATGAGGGAGGAGAAGGAGGGATGCAGAGGAGGGTGAGAAATAGTTGTATAACTGCATATGTTATGTAAATGTATTTTGGCGGTATGTGTATAAGATGTGCAGGTGGATCTGAAGGAACAACATCCACGAGACCTTACGTGCACATATGCAGTACCTGGGTTAAGATGTTTCTCCTCCTCTGAGTCCTGCTTTGTTTTACTGTACTTGCTCCTCCTGATGAGACATAAATGAGGGACAGACAATGAAGATAAGTGAACCCGTAGCCATCTTTTTCATTTATTGGTTCTTTTTTGCTGTGATTTTTACTCATTTGACTTGACAAAAGGCCGTGTGTGTCACACTGCTTTTAACTTTGTGTGCTTTCTCTTCTAGCAGGGCTGTGTCTTTCGCTGGATTTTCAAGGTTTTGCCGCAACGGAAAGCAGTGACAATGAGGAAGGCAGAGCAACGGGCTGCAGGAAAGCATAGAACGGCCAGATCAAAGCATTTAAGCGAGAGAGGGAGGAGGCACAACGCCTCAGGTAGCGCAAGATAAAAGGTGTTTTCCATTAAACAAAGAGACTGTCAAAAACACCTTTGTGCCTGAGCAGGTGTGTGCGTGAGTGTGTGTGTGTGTGTGTGTGGGCATCTGCGCATGCTGGTGAGGGTGCACGCCAGCGGAAGCTGACACACATGCTATGTTGCTGAAGAGACTGTAATGACAAGTCAGGGACAAAGGGATTATCACTGTCTCCACTTTAATCCCTTTTAAAAGCTTCAGGTAACACACACACATTATTTAGGCCCACAATAGCAGGGGAACTGTGGCTGTTGTTTGTGTGCGCTGAAGCAATTTGGTCAGAAGCAGCAGTTAACAGAAAGGCTGCACTCATGTTGACGTCAGCTTTGCACTGATGAGAACTTTCTAGCCGGCCTAACAAGTCTATAGGTGTGTACGCCTACTGGATGGGTTCTTTTGTGTGTGCATGTGTGTGTTGCTGTGTGTGTGTTTGTGTATATATATATACCTGCGACTAATGATGAAGACAGCTGCAGATATCAGCAGTAAAATTCCAACCCCGCTGACAGACAGCAGCAGGAAGGCAGAGTTGACTCCTTCTCCAATCAGAGGGAAGGGATCTAACGAGGAAGGACACAGAAGTCACCAACCAAAAACTGATAGCTGCTGCTTTTAAAAATCCCACTACTGAACATCACTGTTTGAATACCTGAATTTGTGGAGAATTCGAAGGGAGCGCTGAACTCTCCATATCCAGCAGCTGTGCGAGCACGCACATGAAACACGTAAACAGTGAGGGGGTTGAGACCCGTGACATCGACACTCCGAGAGAAGGTCCTCATTATGCGGTACGACCTCTCTCTCTGATCCTGATTAGACAGGACAAAAAGAAGGGTATCTATTCAGTGTCTGAATGCAAATCCGTCCTCACCATCAGTGCAATGCGAACAGCGAGCCGGCATATTGACATTCCAAACAGCTGCCTGAGCTGAATTAACCTGCGGGCAGCTCACCTTTTCATAGAACTTGACCTCGTACTCCAGGATGACCCCATTGGGTCGATCCGGCTGTTGCCACGACAACGACAAACTGTGCCTGGTGACATCAGTGGCTTGGATAGACGACACTGGAGAGGGTGCTGAGAGGAGAGACACATGATGAGAACTAATACAATGACAATAGTCTAACCCAGTGTTTCTCAAATGGTATTCATACTCCTAGGGGTACTTCAGAGTACTGCAGGAGGTACTTTTTTCCCTAAATGGTAATTTAATGACATATGAGCCAAACATATTTTAGCCACAATTATTTCAATAACAAAAGCTCGCTGAACTACATTTTTTCCCCCATATTCCTATTTTCATCCAACTGCCGCAATACCTCACAGAAGAAAAAGCACCAAGTACAATCCCGTCTACTGCGAGCACAGAACCACATCCAGATATTTAATGACAAACAAAAATCAAGAAAATGGTACGGACTTTCAAGCGCAGCAGAAGTACAGACACCACAGAAAAAGAGGTGATCCATATATTTGTGCAAAGCTTCCCTTTGTGTAATGACTCTGATCAAAACAAAGCAAAGACACCGACTGTGCCTGGAAAAGAGTTTGATCGCTGCAGTTGCCTCTCTGGCACAGAAAATGACAGAAATCCTCAGTGATACACACGTCCCTGTTTGTTACTAAATCTGAAGCGAAACCCACAAGAAAGACTCAGTTCAGTGAAATTGCGGTGCTGTCTTTAGTGGTTTTCCACCACTTTTGCAAGCGGTAGAATGTAAAGTTTAACGTTTTTTCAGTCACTCGTTTGTCGTTTAATTAACTGACACTGACTGGCTTTTACATCGTATTGGCATTGAAATATTTTAAATAGTTTGCGTTATTTCAAAAAAGTTTGAGGAGCAATAATCTAACATATATGCAGAATGACAAACTGAATATGCTCTAATGTTTATTCTAAGGTAAACCGTATGATAGTTTGGCATCACTGAGTGCAGCTCAGAATGGCTGTTTATCAACAATCCCATTGACCCAGTGCACCCGACAACTGACCTACATCTCGTTCCTTCCTATTCCACAGAGACAAGCTTCATTCTGCACTCTCTCTCCCCTTAAATCCCTCCATATTTCCCTCCTTTTAACTCTCTCTTTGTCCTCCTTTGTGGCTGCTCATACGGTATCGAGCCATATGGTAGTGCAGGTTGGGCTTGACAGATCCCAGGCACGCTCTCATGCTGTGCACACGCAGCTAAGTTATTTCCCCGGGGCACCTGGAAGCAGGCAGGTGCGCTGCTTTCTAAATGCCACCATAAAGACTTACAGCAATGACAGTTGAGATGTAACAGCATGAAAAAAAGAAATAAATAAAAGCACACGCTGAAAACTAATGGAGAGCATGTGCGAGGAACGCCACACACCAGCTGACACCTTCACAACTAAAATGAAACACTTCATAAAATGTGGGTGACTTTTCAAATAGTTTTGCGGTTAAGCATTTTAGGGGGGAAAAAAAAGGAAAATCCCACTCTTTGGTACGCTGGCGCTGTTGAGTGTCGACACGATTCTGCTCAGTTATTTAAGTGTGGCGATTTACTTTTTATTGTATCCGCTTCCCCCTTTAACCAACTCTCTCTATTTGTTTTTAAGTCTGTGATTTACATTTTCCAGAATGCTTTCTGACATCCTCTTGAAAACACCCCTACAATTAATTCAGCTGTTGTTAGGTGTAGGAGGACAGAGTAATAACTATGGCAACCGTGACAGTGATAGTAAGAGAACAAGTTTCCGGCTGGAAGGGAGCACGACACGGGCCCTGTTGCATTAACAACTTAACCAGTTTTCACACATGAAGCCTGTACAACATGGAGACAATGAAGCCAGGATGGCATTAAAAGTAGTAGTCTGCTTTTAGATGTGATCTCACTACGGGGATGTTCTGTTTAACCAAGGAGCTAAACAAAGTATTCCTAAGTAAAGCATGCACGAGGCAGAGGGGCAGGAGGCAGGACCGCTGACTCACTGTGAATCCTCCAGAACATTACCTGCTAAATTCTTGCAAGTAGCTAAATTAAAATATTCCATTGTGTGGTACATTTGCGTTCTCACATACAGCTCCACACATGCAGACAGGTTAGCCCCACTGGCCATCATGTTTTTGCTTCTCAAATGTTATCAAGAACCTTTTTCAATTTTCAACTGAAACAGTATTTTCCAGGCCATTGCAAACCAATATGTACCTTTATTAAGCTGTAAGCTTTAAAGTGCTTACAGCGGATGCTGCTTTCAATACACACAGATGTAGTATGCCTACATACAGAGCATGTGCATATCTTGTGCATATCTGCGTGTGCAATCTACAGTTTTGAGCTTTACTC
Source organism: Benitochromis conjunctus (assembly GCA_015052645.1). Lineage (NCBI taxonomy): Eukaryota > Metazoa > Chordata > Actinopteri > Cichliformes > Cichlidae > Benitochromis > Benitochromis conjunctus. Next base: position 19,787 of record VOQK01008792.1, on the reverse strand, counting down.
ATGTGGCCTAACTTCCCCATGGGCCCTCGCACGCACTGAGTAGCGGCTTGTATTGTGCTGACCCACTTACGGACAACATCTATAAGCAGATTTTGTGTTACAGTCAACAATCTGACAAACAGATTTATCACAAACAAACACTTCTCTTTCTCACCAGCTTGGTTGGTGGTGACGCTCACAGACACGCTCTGTGCTGCCCCTGCACCACTGGCCTGGGAAACTCCATTGCGCGCATGGACAATGAAGGTGTAGTGTGTGTGGGCCCTGAGCTCGCTCACCACCACCCTGGTGGTCTTGAGGCCCGTCTGACCGGGGGAGAAGAGCACACCTGAGCCGCAGGGCGCGCAGAGCTGAGAGCTGGAAACGGAGCCACTGCCAGAGCCAGGCCGGGGAAAATCTCCAGGTCTGCTCTGGAAGACACCTCTGCCTAGATGAGACGCTTCGGGCCCCACAATCCCCTGGTCTGACTGCATTCCCAGCCCACTGTGCTGAGCCTCAGGCTGAGAGATGCTGCGATTCCTAGGAATGGCCCTACCACCAGTGTGGCTGTGGCTCCCAGTTTGACAGATGAGACACTCCAGACTGTAGCTTGTGTCACTTCTTCCTCCCAAACGATGAGGGGGGGTCCATTCCAAGACCACCGAAGTCTCATTCACCACTGAAATGAGTTGCTGTGGGGCTGATGGTGGCTCTGAAAAAAAGGGTGGGGGTGGGGGGCATAAGCATAAATGAAATCAACCATATACTGCAGATTCGAAATGTGGAAGTAAACGGAATGTGCATCGGCTTCTGGCACAGCTTAAAATGTAGACATCTGGCATTAGACTGAAAATCATACGGCTGTGAGATGTTTTTGATGGGGTTGATGTTTTCGTCTGTGGCCTTTATTTTTTTCGTATGTGTGCCTGAGAGATTGTGTGTATGTGTTTTTACTTTTCCCAGGCCAAGAAAACCATGTGCTGTATATAGGCATAATTAAGTTTAAGAGACACAAACCAAGGCCACCAAGTCTGTCACACAGAACCTACTCATAGACTTACACAGCAAGAGGGGGGGGGGTATTTATTCACTTCCCGATGTCTTTAGTTATCACTCCCTAACAGAATGTAGATGGTGGATTAGTCATAAGGAATGGGATTGTGAAACAGGAGTGGCATTCAGACACATTTGTGTGCCCCTCTGTTTGGTAGAGATATAAACTTTGTGTAACGACGGCTGTGCTTATTGCTTTTGTTTGTGCAAATGCATACACGTATCGTGTGCGTATGTGTGTCTGCTCTTACGAGTACAGGCCATGGAGGGAGGGTCAGTATCAGCACGGAAGAATCCAGAATGGCAATCACAGATAGTCGCCCCATCTCTGAGTGAGTGGCTATGTGGAGGACACTTGGCGCATCCTGGATCTGTAGACTTGGCCTTGTAGAAACCAGCAGGACAGGCTGCAGAGACAGAGAAAAAAAAGACTCCATTTGAAACATCTGCATTAAAAAAAACAATGATAAAAACAGGTCGCACTGACTCAAACATGAACATTATTGTTTGGAGAGCGCAAAAAACTGCATTAGTATTGCTCCAGGAGCGCTGCTGTGTTGGTCCATTACTTCGTAACATAAAAACGCTGACCTCATGCATCACACCTTCCTCTTGCCCGCTCCACCGAGGCACCACCCTTGCTTTGTAAATGAGTATTTTCAGAGGTGAGAACATGTCTGAACCTCACTGGTTTTGCTATGTGTACAAAGAATAAAGGACAACTTCAGATGAAATCCCCACTTCATTCTTCTGTCATTGTCTGAAGGTCATGTGCAAAAATTGCTGTCATGGGTATATCTAATGAAAGATTAGGAGTACTAGCATAAAAGTGACCGTGTAATGCAAAGTGCAGGATACAAGATATTTGTATATACTGATGGTCAGAGTAGACACGTAATACAATCATTATGACACACTATACAAAGTAAAATGATCAACTGTTCTGCTCGTCTGGACCAGTGCATATCATGCAGTTTGATTTTAGCAAAGATGGCTCTAAAAGAATGATATAGCCAGCAAAGAACACACAGTACAGTACAGCATACAGTACTGTGCAAACGTGTATTTTCAATCTAGCGTGTTACAGTTTCTAGTCATTTTTTAAAGTGTTCTTGAGGAATTATTCTCCAGGCTTTTTGAAAGTGTTTCAGATTTTTTTCTTTGAACATTGGCAGCTTTTTCACTCATTTTGAGTTTCGTCTTTCTACCTGACAATTTTCAGGGAAATAATCTTCTGCTTGTTAAAGTCACTTAACACTGACCGATGAATCATTTAAGAATAAAAGAGGCATCTAATTCAAGGGACAAACCAGTGTTGTGTCTAGACATAACAGACAACTTGGCTAAGCACCCATTTCATATTCTATCATTTGCACGTTGTTACTAGCAACCTACTGTAAAAGACACCGTTTTTTTCCCATTTCTTTACTTGAATCTATAAAGACTTTAACACAAGAGGCATAAATTAGATTTTTTCCACCAACAAGGTGATTCCCAAAGAGCTGTTAGCTCAAAAAGCCTGGTATGCCTGGACTGAAAATCAGTGGCAACAGGTCCAAATTTGAAATTGAGGTTCAAATCAATGTTGATATGTACAGAGGATTTAGAGAAGCGTTACAACAGTGAATGAGAATTTCACATTTTGGTTCTCGAAGTGAGACAATCTTGAAAGTGATTGGCAATAGACTGATTTTTCAGTATGACAATGATCCCAAACAAACCTCCAATGCAGTAAAAGCTTGTCAGAAATGTACAAACTTTCTTATATATCGTATTTTCAAGTATCTTTAAATAAATCATGGCACCTATTTCCCATGTCTGCCTCCTGGGCTACAGTCACCATGGGATGACCAAAAAATGGCCACCATGGGGTGGCTGTAGCTTCAGAGGTAGAGCGGGTCATCTACTATTCAGAAGTTTGGTTATTCGATCCCTGGCTGCTCCAGTCTTGGGCAACATAACCCCAAATTGCTCTCTGATGCATCCATCAGAGTGTAAATGTTAGACAGAAAGCACTTAAGCATAAACAAGTGCTTGCATGAATGAGGCATGTTGTGTAAAACAGAGGTCGTAGGTGGAGTAGAAAAGCACTATATGAGAAACTATCTCTTTAACTTTTACCATGTACCTAGCAAAATATGGGTGCTTTAGACTTTTGCACAGTGCAGTTTATGTATGAAGAGAACATAATTGTGTTGTTTTAGTGTTAACCTGTCTGGGATTTGTGCAGCTGGCTCTTATGTAGGCTCCTACTGTGCACCCAGTCACACAGGTGGCATTACGCACTTTTCTGCATTTATTACATGCAAACACATTTAGTTTAAAAATCAGTTCATGAATTCAATTTACAAAGTCTAATAAATTTGAAAGGAAATGAATAAATTCTTTATAGGCAGTGAAATACATTCAACACATCTGAATGTATCAGATTCCAAACATGCACCCAATAAATTTGGGCATGAAACATTGTGCGAGATATCTTTAAAATCATATTAATAATTAATGAGATTATAGGAGTTAAAGTCCACCCCGCTGCAGGCTGCAATTAGTGCTGTCAACATTTACTTCCAAGGTCTTAACCCTTGATACAGTTTTTTTTTTTGTTTTCGCCTGTATTGAATGCTTAGAGAGCCTTAAAATGCAAACTGACAAGCGGAGTAGGTTTTTCCTTGGACAGCGTTTTGATCCGAAGACAAACAACTGCTAAGAAAAATCTGGAGAGAGAAACGGATACAGCGCGAGGGGGGAGGGGTACGTTGACTTCTTTTATCTTTAACTTTGATGAGCAAAGAAAGGAACACCTAAAAGAACACTTACTGATCAGCTCTCCCACTCACACGCAGAAACCAGAAACACTAGAACTGAATACATCAAAACTCCTCAGTGCCGGCAGCCCACACAAATATAATTGACATTTAAATATATGAAAGAGGAGAAACAGAGAAGGAGAGGGGCTGAGAGAGAGACAGAGGAAGAGTGGAGGGAGATAAATCTTCTCTCTGTATACCAGGGAGTTCATGCATTGACAGAACAACAATACAATAAATGAGTGCATAATTATACTGCTTGACATCCACTGGTGAAGCAAAAGAGATGGCAAGGCATGGCTGCTTAGAGCAATTTCTTCTTTCTTTTTACTTTCAGAAGGAAATCCTTTATTTGTTTCCAGTGCAATCATTTTTTCAACACCTTTTTTCATCATCACACCCTATTCACTCTCCTTCCTCGATCCCACCGTCTTTCCCAGCCCTTTCACATTTCCACCGGGAGATGAAGACATCCCAGTGGGAGTGGATAGGAATCTGGGAATGATGTGTGTGTGTGCGTGTGTGTGCGTGTTTGTGTTTAAGTGCGTTAGTATGCTTTATGACACTCTCATCGGTAGATGAGAGGGAGGAAGTCTCCTCTGTAATCTACTCAGACCAACCATCCTGCCCCATCTGTGTGTGAGCCTCCACAGATTTGCTCTTTCACACACTCATTTGCCCTCCCTTTCACATTTCACAGTCTCCCTCATTCGCTCCCCATGCACTTCCTCCTCGACCTCCACTTATCTGTCTCTCTCCGATAACTCTCCTCCATACATCGCTCTCCTCTCGCAGTATCAAGCCACGAGAAACCTTTGAAGCGTTGGCTGGCATTCTTTATACCCCCATATCGATACCAGGGGTGCCGCGCACAAGCACACACAGCTGAAAACTATTCGGTCGAAACCTGTAAATTCATAAAACGCACTCACGGCTGATAAGAATGGCTTTCATGTGGCGAGTGACTCATCGTGTTGTGGCAGTTTAGACAATAAAGTGCAAGATAAAAATACAGTCATTCTCCAGCTGTTCTCCGCATTCCTTTATCAAGAGTGTAGGTAAGCAAGCCACGGGTAGAAAAGACAAGGAATTAAATGGAGAAAGACAGAGAAAATTATCTGAACCTCTGAGGAGGACTTAGAGGTTGATTACAAGGCTCAACAAGAATCTGCCAGGAGGGTAGCACACTGCTTTTTGTTTCTGTCCCATCTAATCCTCCATCCTCCTCCCAAACAAAGACGACAGACTGAAGGGGGGGGGGGGAGAAAGAAGCAAGCAAGTATTTGAAGCCATAAACTTCCTTCAGCGCCCTCTTATGTCTCTATTCTCTCTTTTCTCTGTAGCCTTTTGTGTCTCCTTTAGCACCGGTTACGGGTGGAGGGTGGGTTTTTGGTGACCTGGAATGAGAGCCCATGAGGGTGCCATTAACCCGACATTAACCCTGCGCTACCGAAGGCCGCGCGAGAGCCTGGGTTTGACCAGTAAAGCGGCGGCGATAGGGAAAGCACACTTACTGATAAAGTGAAAATTTGAAGAAAAAAAAAGAGAAAAAAGCATGCGTGTCTGTGGGCACATTAACATTCTGCCTGTTAGACAGGACGATAATTACAAAGCAATCAGCTGTTCGGCTGCTTGAGACAAGCGAGACAAAGTGACAGAGAGTGTAAAGGATTGGGAAGGTTGACTGGGAGAGGCAGCACAAGAAAAACACTGACAAGAAGCGAAAGATAAAGAGATGAAGAGAGGGAGAGACGAAGTGAGAGGGAGAAGGGAGAGACATGCAGGAGAAGGTGCCCTTTGATTACTATCAGCATTGTCTTCATTTGCATATGCATTCTTCTGCTACCTAAAATGCAAATGCAGCTCATTCCAAATCTAACTAAGAGCCTCGTCGGCACACTGTATGCATGCGTGTGTGAGGGTGGGCGTGTGTGCGTGAATTCTCCTTGACCCCGTGTTAGCTGTCATCGTCCCTTGGTTCTTCCCAGCAGAGGGGTGGAGATGGAGGAAGTACCCCTCACTGCTCCAGTCTGACACCTGTCTGCGTGATGGATGGAGGGAGGGATGGATTGACGGATTGATAGACCGTCACGCGAGAAGGAGGGACGCTGTTAATCGCAGGGGTCATGCCCCATTTTAATTAACGCCCAAGGAAATGCTGGAGGAAACGCTGGAGGTGAGACTGGAGATAGGATCGGATCCTTATCTTTTTCAAGTGTAGGACTTCCTAGAATGGATCGTCTGGCTTCAAAATCAAAGTTCCTGTGTAGCCAATTTTATCTTGTATTTTACAGGGTCAGTGGAGTCTGGATTGCATTAAAAATGTCAGAAAGGCGTAGAGACGAGGCTGCAGCTTTAAGTTTGTCTAAATTTAAATATTCACATAAACGGGTGGTCTGAAGCTAGAAGTGTGTGGATTTGTGAGTGTGTGCGTCTGCCTAAAGCCAACAGTGTTGAACATTAGCATGTGAAAGGGACTCTGCAACAATAACCCCCCCTCCCTATCAGACACACATCACCCCCCTGCCACCACCACCATAGCAGCAGCAACACCCCCACCCCCTGACTGTGGATCAGGGAGAGGAGTTGGAGAAGCGAAAGGAGGGATAATAGGAGCAAGACAGAGAGGGAGAGCGGAGCTTGTGCCGATGCCAGGGAGCTACAACACAGCCTGGTGGAGCTGGCAAACCTCCTGTACATTAAGAACAACCTGGGAGAGGCAGACAATAGCACACACGCAGACACACACACACACACACACACTCTGATTGTTATGGAGGAATGCAAAGCATTTCCCCCACCTGAGTTTGGCTCACTTCAA
>VOQK01008791.1:1099-11740 GCA_015052645.1 Benitochromis conjunctus | reverse complement strand
AACACAAGTCCCTGTGGGGTTCTGCCAGGAAGGGCATCCGGTGTAAAAACATTTTAAACAAATTGCCAAATCAAACATGCTGAGCTACCAGCTGTAGCGACCCCTTGTGAACAAGGGAGCAGTTGAAGGTAGCTTACATACTTTCTGTCTTTCTTGCATCTTAATTTAAAAATACTTCTAACTTACATTTGTAATCCCTATTAAGGACACATAACTCCACAATATTTAGTTATGCTATCATATAATATGATGTTATAATTTGACCCTGCATCAGTAAAATCCGGTCTATTTCCAAAGCCATATGCAGCAATACCTACAGATTAAAAACGAAAAGAAAAATCTGATCTGATCTGGAGTCACATCGCTGCCATCACATGATTTGCTGCTTTTCCCTCATTAAAGTTTATGGCAGGAGAGGCTGCCTCAACGTTAATATTGGTGTTTTCAACAGTGCCTTATACCTAAAAATGAAGAAAGGAATTTCTTTTACACATCTGGAAATTGTGTCTTGAGCCCAAACTCTTAAAAACAGATGCAGTTTGTGTGGAAGAAAAAAGGGAATTAACTTTTCAGATGGTCTGCAGGTCCTTGAGGACCCAGGAGGAGTGCACAAGCACCTCGTGGCTTGATGGAAGGAGGTTTTGCACCAATAAGCCTGCTTAAATCCTTCTGCTTAAAAACACCCACCACACAGTTTCTCTAGTTTAATTAGTTTCACAAACAATGGTGAAGCCATTATCATACTTTTGGCCAAAGCAGGACAGGATGTAACGGTTTAGAATATCCAACAGTATTTATTTAAATAGTTTTACATGTTTTATACATATTAAACACACAAAAGTATTAACTTTAATCTCAGTGGTGCAATGAGTTAATTCAAAAATTGAAATTACATCAGTGGCGCTTCAAATTGAAATTGACTTATCAAAGTATTAAATGAACAAATTAGCATAGTCTACCTATAAAGTGCAACTCGCCATGTCCAGCTAGCTGACAGGGAGATTCAGAAAGGTGACAGTCAGAAAATTCATCTGGATTTCTCCAGGCTTAGAAAAGTGAAGACGACGGATTTTACATATTTTGCAACACTTTGTCTCTCTGCTTTGATATTGCACACCGTTTTAAAGAAACATCACCAATAGTTGTATTTATTTATTCTTTCCCATGAGCTTTCTGTCATGTCACGGAGTCTACCTTACATGCATAGACAATGGACAAAATACAGTCTGTGTCAAGAGGTCCTATATTATGCAAAAAAAAACCTGAACAAAAGCTCACTGAGTCTGGTTTAGGAGGGAAGAGATTACATGGATAATTAGATCATCATGTTTACTGTTTGATGTCCTTTGAAACACTCTAAGCTGCAAATGCAACATTGCAAATCATATGTTCTCTAACCAAATTGCTTTTTTTCCCTCTTTTCTCCTTAATCTCCCCTGTAGCTGGTTGCAGTCCTCATGGACCTTTAAATAAACGGCTCCTCTTTGCACACCCATTTCTCTGGCTTGTGCATGGAAATGTGGGCACCTCTAGAATCAGAGTCATTTCTTCTAAAGATTTCACTGTGACTGTTCGTTCTTGGTCCAATCACAGTGTCCGTGTTGCTGTCACTGTCTCTATCGCACGCTTGCATTTTTGACACGAGGTGACTTGAATGCTGTGTGTTTACCCTCTTTTTTGGTATTTTGTGTTTCACCTTTGAGGCTGTAAGGGAAAACAGTGGGTCAGTGCAAGGTGATAACGGACTTTTAATGCTGGAACATGACACATCTTGGTAGAGAGTCGTAAAGTCAGTTTTCTCCTCGGTCTTAGGCTGATTTTCATCAATGGAAAAATGTTCCCCTTCTACTCTTTCATGTTTTATGTTCGTCCCCCCGTGATTGTCACTGTCCTCTGTTTTGATGGTTGCCTGTCTGTTGGCTTCGCTCTGGTGCGCGGAGGATTTCAAACACGGTGCAAAGTTGTCAAAAGTGTAGCCCTCCTCGTTTGCTTCCTTGTGTTTTTTCTCGTGGCTTCTCTTTGTGGCGAGGTAGAGAAAGCGCTGGGGACAGAAGGAGCAGCGGTACCGTTTCTCTCGGTTGGGGCTCTGGGGTACGTTATCGAAGCAGGAGCCATTTTCCATACAGCTGCTGCAGATGTAATCACGGCCGGCGGGTGCCTCACCAGGGGGGCCTTGTTTACCACAGGTCCGACAGAAACAGGGGTGAGAGCCAATAACATGAGCCCTCAGACCGGTCTCCGTGATAAAAGAGCTGTCACAGATCTCACAGTTGTATGTGGCCCTCGGGCTGCAGTTCTTGCCAACGCTGTGCTTCACCCTCGTACTGCTCACCGACACGCTCTCTTCTCTCAGCCAACTGCTTCTTTCCAGGTGGGCCTCGCCAGCAGCAGTTCTGTCTACGGATGTTTCAGAAAAATGGTGAAACATAGCTTTTCTGTGCTTATATCTGAGCTTCTTACTTTTCTTTTTAGCTTTATAGGAATAGTAGGGGCGCCAGAGCTTATCTGCTGCCTCGCAATCAGACGGGTCATCGCATGTCTCTGGCTCTCTGGTGGCAGTGACTTCTTGTCTGAAGCGGAGCCTGGGACTCTCTGAGTCTTCCCTTGTTACAGGGCACTGGCTTGGGTTCTGCTCCACACTCAGTTCTCGGATTCTCCTTTTTTTTCTGGGGAATAGTTTCGATCCTTTGATTTGGCGTCGGATAATGGCTTCGTTGCCAATTTTTACTGTTATCTGACACAGCGGCATGGCATCACTGTCAAAAGATGGACCTGGGCATGCGGGTTTGGCAATGTATGTTTCTGTTTTTGCCCCCAATGTTTTATCACACAACACATTCTCTGTGTGCGATTGAAGGATCTCCTTGGTCATGTCCTCAACTCTTTTGGCAGAAGCTGACAGCTCACCTAGCTTTTTAACAGTGTTCAAGGACTTTAAGAAGGGCACATTATGACTGATGTGCTCTGAGTTAATTAACGGAGACGGATTATCTTTGTAACCTGCAGGAGATTCTGCATTGGATTGCACAGCAAAGGAACCGTCATAGCTAAAGAAGGGTGGACCTCTGTTTTCTGCCTCTTTTCTTGTGCCCCCTCGAATTTCCAACTCACTGTTTAGATTTTGGTCGCCATCTTGGTCGAATGGCTTGTCAAAGCTGATGCGAGGCATGACAGGTGAAATCATCTTTGTCGTTGCCATGAATGTCAGAGGGAATGAAGCAGTGTCAGGGTGGCTGTTGAGACCGTCTTCTTCAATTTGAGGGATAACAGAGTTACTGTCTGTTGCAGACTGATCACCTCCTTCAGCTCTCTCTGAATATGTGTGACTGTATGTCTTGTATTGTCTTTTTCTAAACTTCATGGGTAGAAGCCTGTAGAGTTTGAGAGGATAAATGTTGGATTTTAGCCCGCCATTGGCAGACTTTTTCTTAACAGACAGACTGGGATCAATGCCATGAAAGGACTTCTGATGGTTCTTCAGGATATAGTATGTCATGAATGTCTCCAGGCAGAAAATGCACTGGTAGCGGCGTTCACCTGTGTGCCAGATTTCGTGCTTAGTGCGATACTCTGCTAGGGCAAATACTTTATTACAATAATGACAGGGGTAGGCCCTCTGCCAGGAATGTACATTCTCATGCCGCTTTAGACTGGATAGGGTGACGTAGACTCGTTTACACACACTACAATTATATCTTCTTTGACCACCATATATTTTCATTGGCTTTTCATCATGTGGAGGCTCTGATCGGTCCACTGGAAGGGGCTCTGGGGTGTAAGGGCTTGGTAGGTCGGTGGGAGGAGGCTGGGATGTGTTGGTTTCCATTTCTGATCCATCATTGGAATGGTGGTCCACCTCTTTGGTTGAGCTATCCCTGGCATCTAGTTTAGGTGGGCCTCTCAAAACCTTAGGACAGACCTGTTCATGGTTGCGCAGACGTTTGAGGTGTATAAACTTCCTGTGGCAAAACTTGCAAAACAAATGACTAACAAAACGCTTTTTATGTACCTCTGAGTGAATGGTGAGAAGAGCTTTATTTGTGAATATCTCCGGACAGTGCTCACAGCCATAGATTGATATACTGTCCTCAGTTTGAGGGGAAAGGGTTGGCGGACCCAGCTCCATTGGAGCATTGTCTGTGGCCATAGGTAGCCCTGTGTCTATGCTTTTTTCTGCCTCAGAAAAAAGCGGAGGTGGGGTCATAACTGTGGCAGGTGTTGCAGTAGCACCGTCAGTAAATGTGGGGGACATTGTATTTGATTTGTCGGCTTCTGGTTCGGCTGGTGTCGGAAGCATGCTTTTACCCAAAATGCTTCTCAGCTTGTGCCGCTTTTTAAGCGGTCCTGCATTCCTGTAAATGAGTTGCTTTGGCTGTGGTACAACTGGCTTACAGACCTTCTTGCTGTCACACTGACTGCTATCTTTGCCTTCAGTGGATTTGCATACTGCATATGAGTGCTCGGAGAGGGCGTGGGTAGTCTCATTGTTCCCGCTGAAGCAGGATGTTGTAGAACAACTTGATGGGAGCTGACCCAAGTCGGGTGACCGCCTTTCTCCGTTTACTTGATCCAGAGGGGTGAAAGGATTGTTTCCAGGACATACTTCAGTGATTGAGAAGGCATTGGTGATGCGTGGTCCTCTGGTGCTGTCTACCTCCTCAAGCCCAAGAGGTGCCTTCTTTATTTTTTCAGACACCGGGGCTGTGCAAGAGTCTGCTGGTTTAACACATTCATCCTGTCTCTCTTGTTCTGCAAGCTTCTCCAAAAAAGGAATTCCGAGTCTTTTTCCAGCTGCAACTACACCCCTTGTGTCATCTGCATCAGATGATGTCACCTTTGAGCAGTATATGAAGTTGAGGACACAGGCAAACACTTCAGACTTAAGGTCCATCAGCTCCAGCACTTGGCTGGAGTTCCATGGCTCAGAAGTCGTCAGAGCGTTCCTGAAGTACCCACTGCAGGCTGCCAGTATGTTCTTGTGGGCCCGAAACTTTACATCCTCCACCACAATGGTAACATCACAGAAGACGCCCTGTAAACGCTGTTCATTGAGCTTGCTAAGCACAGTTTGAGGGTGAGTGTTATCCATCAGGTTGTGAGGGCATGGAGACACCACAGTCATCTAAACATAGGACAAGAAATAATCACATTAGAGTTTTGCGAAACAGAGAATCTGAATTCCAAAAGAACACTCAGGAGTGAAGTGTGTACATGTAATATTTGAAGCTATCAAGCTTTTTGTGTGATTTAACACTAGATGGCAGCAATGTCCTGGCACATGAGCTCTAATGTCAACAAGCTGGTCAACACTCCTGCCTCAAGAAACTATAATTTCACTTGCATTTTGCATAAAATTTAAAATTAAAAATTAAAAAATGGCTTACACAATGACTTTAATGCAAACTGCAGGCTCGTTGAAATATCAGACCTATAAACTGTGGCTGAACTGTCTTAAGACTGTGAGGCTCTCTGAAATCTCTTCTGCTTAATCCCAGATGTGATGTTATCTTCTGTAGAAGAGCTCTTTAATCTCACATTTTTAAAAGTTAATCTCCCTTTTTACGTCGGGCACGAGTAACTGTAAATGCACTTTGATATTTCAGGCTGTGAATCATTACACAGTGCTGCATTAGGGAGGGTGTGGGTAATTACTTTAAGGAATGGTTTTATGAAAATTTGAGCTTTAAGTGAAAATGTGACAGCTGTAAACTACTACAGCAAAGGCTGCAGAGTAGCTGCTTTGTGGCCTATAGTTTGTACTAGAAAGTGCTCTGGTGGGAGTGTGTCACACAACCGCATAGAAGTACTGTGAGCAAACATTTTTATTCAAAGGCTGTGTTTAAATATGAGCTAAAATCTTAGAGACTGGCTTAAAAATGTACTGGGATGGCTGCAGTTAAAAAAAAAACTTGAACCTATAGTGACCTAATGGTTGACAGCTGGAGCACGAGTGTGCAACTGGCATTCTCAAACAGTCAGTGCTTTTTGTTTTTAGTTGTAATTAATGATGAATAAATTGAATGGTAATCCAGTCGGTGTGATGCCACAGCAGTGCACAACACAAAGACTGATTGTACAGTTGTCATGACAGCCTGTTGTTTTTTTTTTGTTTGTTTTGTTTTTAAAGTTAATATATGAATGTTACCCATAGAGTTATGAGTCATATGCTCCCATTTTGTTTTTCAGTTTGTCGTGCAGGCACCAAAGGTTGCTTTTAATTCCTAACTATTCATCAATACCTCATTTAAGGGCAACTGATATGATATTATTTAACATAACCAATCCTATGAAAAGCTTATTTATTGCATGTATTAGTACGTAAAATTGATCGTATATTGATAATAATAATGCGGTAGTTACTCTTGAGGAAATGCCTTTCAGTTTTGAGATACTGGAGCTAATGGCAGCCTTGATTATACAGACTGGCATTTTTGAATGCTGACAAACCAGCATTTATGGATTAATTTGATTCTGATGATGACCTAATGCGATCTGCGATCTGCAAACCCTAGATAAAGTTAATTCTGACTTTGAAAGAAGATGACGGGTTAACTGTGGCCTACTCATATAGAGTCGGTTAGGGATGAGTCTTTACTGACTCATTTAGCATTTAGCATGTCTTACACAGTGCGCTGACTGTATGCTAAAACACACTCGGCTTACGCGCGCAAGTGATGAATCATCACACCTGCATCAGTTCTTTTGCAAGTCAAGCTCAGAGGTCACCACTTTACATTGTTGCTATTTTCATCTTTGTGGCTGCATTGAAAGTCGTGCAGTGATGATTGTACAAATTAGCATCAGAGACTTTTTTTTTTTTTACGAGTTTAATATGTTTTGATCTGCACACCAGTCATCTTTATCAGTTTTCTCTGCTTTTTATTCACAGTTCAGTGTGATATCTGATATTGTGTTACGTTTTGTTAATGTTTGCCAGCGATGCGCACCATTTGGCAGCCTGCTGTTGTGAACGACCGGTATTCTTTACTCCCGGGACTGCAGGCGATTTATCACCGAAGGTATTTTGTGTTTACGTTTTGTTTTTTAAAATTCTCGTGCAACAAATATGGCCGCCAGTCTTTAAAGCATCCCAGACTGATGAAACACAGCCACCCTGCTGCCGTCTTTCTCAGACAGGCCTCTGTTGTCATGGCAACATGCTATGGCGCAGCTCTTACTGGGATTCAGCTGGATGGCAAGTGACTGTATTAGCCGTCCGAGTATTCGGTCCCCTCTCTCTCCCACAAACAAGCTGCCCTCTCTGAGAACCTGCACCGCGCAGCAGTCTGCAGAGCAATTGAGGTTTGCCTTTGTCTCGGCTTCAATGTACTTTGTGTATGTGTATTGGTCTGTGTGTCTTTGTCTGCAGCAAAAAAAGAATGGACTTTCTCACCTAGCGCAAGTGATGTGCCACGCATTTGTTTTAATTTCTTACTTTGTGCTTTATCAGAACCGTTTCATCCTTTCCTCTGCATCGTTATTTTACTTCACCGCATTGATTTTTTTCACATTTTGTATCAGTTTTCTCGGGTTTATTCCCACCACACGCTGAGCGGAAATTAGAATTTCTCATCAGGGCTTATGAATTTGCCACACCCCAACTTTAGTTTACCTTCAAAGACAAAGTCAAATTATTTTCTTTACATCTGTAATAAAAAAGTCCCCACACACTAAACCACAAACCAAGAAATGACAGTGCAGCATACAGACAGCATTGCCAATCAAAGAGCGAAATATCAAAGCAAAAGACACTTTGCTCATCTCTGCGAAGCGAACTTCCGCAAATAAAAAATAAAAACCCAAACAAAAAAAGAGAAAAAAAAAAGGTTAAAAAATCATGCAAAACATACCTTAGTAAATCAGAGAAAGTGATGCAGGGCGAACAGGAAGCAGTGTCATGCAGTATCCCTTTCTACAGCCCCGTGTATACCAAACTATACATGAAAAACAGTTTCGTGAGACCAAGGCGAAAGTTGTTTTTTTTTCTATGATGGTCGCTGAACAGTGGTGTTGTCAGAAGCACAGCTTTTTCTGACGTCTTTCTTCCTCTCCCTCCCTCTCTGTGTGAAGATGACTCCAGCTTCAACGTCCTTCGCCTCTATCCATGCAGCCCAAGTCCTGGGCTAGATCTGCCCTGCCCTCCTCTGGCTGTCCCTCTCCTGTCCTGCTACAAGCTATAGGAATAACTGACGGTTTATGCAGCGTGTAGCTAAATCGGGAGTATGGGTTTGCTTTTGTGCTGGCTGGGCAACTGAAGCTTTCGTTCTGGAGCCACTGAGCAGGAAGCGGCAACTTTTATTAAGCATGGCAGAGGGTTGTAGGGAGAGCGGAGAGATGCAGGGTGCTACATCACACACCAGCTCTGTACTCGAATGCACAGCCAGAGAAAACGCTCAGCTGCATTGCTATTAGCAGCATAGAGTGAAGGGTTCTTCTGCTGTACAGCAGACGATGTATTAAATCTCCCCAGCACCGCACCAGCGGGATCTCGATGCAGCTCGATGTTGACCAAAAATGCATGACACAAAATCATCTCTAGCCCACTTAGAAAGAGCATGCACCTTAAATGCATGACGCTACACTATCTGTCTGTCTTTGCCCGTGCAGCAATACATTACACCAAAGGCTTTCGTCTGTGCTTGCGCAGTCACTGTGGTTAGGTAATGCACAAGCTAAGAGAAGATGGCACTGTCCTATTTCTGTAGCTTTGTAGTCAGCGGGCAGATGTTCATCAATGCATTTTCTCACAGTTGCATCGAGCATGCAAACCGGATGCAAAGCTAAGAGAGAGTCCGCTTTCAGCTGAGACTCTGGTTATACCTACATTAAAGCTGCTGATTGATGCACCGGCAGCAGACTGCAGACGAGGGGGAGGGGAGGAAGCTAAACACGACATGGCTCTGTGAGCCTCTCACTAGCCTCTGAGGACGGAAGCAACTGTTTTATTTACGCGACTGAGAGTGGAGTCATATGACTGTGCTCTCCTCATCCTGACACTTTAACAAACAGCAAGCATCAAAGCTTTCATTTTTATGGTCCTATTTACTTCAAAAGACAGAAATGAGGCAGGTGCTGTATCCCCATGCATGCACTTACTCATCGCCCTGAAGCAGGGAATGTTTTCTTCATTAAGTGTTTGTGCTTTCCACACTTAAAAGATGGCGATCACCCTAACTTTAAAGTCTTAACTGCTGTAACTGCTGCCCCCTTTTTTGTGTTTGGTGTATGACATTAATTTGGTTTGATGAATGCACACAATAGCCACCATTTTCAGGTGGCGTGGCACGCAAACCTTCTGCCCATCGCTGTTCAATTTTCTTTTCAAATATCATCATCTACATATCTGCTTGTGTGAACTTAACAGTGAAAAGCAATAAAAAAGACGGGTTAAACATATTTTTACTGTAGCAGCAAATGTTAAAAATTAGAGTCAGTTTGAGAGCGACAGCGGGATCTGATGTTTTCCTTTAACCTTTCTAAAGCAAAGAAAGTAAAGTTTATGTATAAAAGGTCACAAACTGCCTGACACCAAAAGGAAAAAAAACCCTACATGACAGTGGTATTGGTTGGCCACTTTTTTAGTTCATGCTTGGATCAGACTGATCCTTTAAGGCTTTTAAACAATGCTTTGTGGTAAAAACACTATAATTACAGTGTGTCTTATTCTAAAGTTTACGTTGTATTCTCTGGTCTGACTCTCAGCAGAGTCAGCCTACAGGTTCGTTTGACCTTCATCGTGCAGAGTCAAAATATCCGCCCATTCTGTGAAAAGTTCTTATCTACTCGCTCTCACGCATGTGAACGAGAGAAGCCTGCTTTGTTTGGAAGAAAGTTAGTTGTGTGCATGGATGCAATTAAATGAGTCTGCACAGTAACCTTATTTCCTTTTGATTGTCTGTGCCTTACACAGTACAGTAAAACTACTACATGTCAAAGTAACATTTAAACAGAATAATGTAAAGAGGTGCTCACAAAAACACGTGTACAAAAAAATTCAATAAAGTTAATGGTTTGCGACGGCTGCTCTTGGAAAGCACCAAAGTGTAATGAAAATGCAGTGAAAATGATTTCAGTTTTGTTTGGCATCATTTCTAGGAGGGAAAGCGGTTTAATACGTTTGTTTTTAAACTCTCACCACTACTTAAGCCTTCCTCTGGGTTGGTAAATGTAAGTAGCACTAAAGCACTAAGACAACTAGGAGCATTTAATCCGGCCCATAACGTGCTAAAACTGCAGTAATGATCGCTGCCATGAAGGCGTTTTTTCCATCACTGTGGTGTAAGTAAGTCCCCATACTGAGAGTAAGAAATAACTTAATGATAAAGAGATGCAGATTAGAAGGGCTAGACATTTATTGTTTTATAAAACATTAAACCTAATCCATGTAGACCATTTAGGTTATTGGTTGCTACCATCTTTTTCAATAGATACCTGTGATTCCACTGAGTTCTTTTTCAATAAGCTGCATAAAGGGAATCATTAACAAGGCGTTTAATTAATATTTATAGACTGCAAGTTATTGAAAAGAGGAAAAACAGCATCATTTGTTACTGGTCAGAACTTTCAAGACATATATATATATACTATCATATATATATGTATATATATATATATATATATATATATATATATATATTTTTT
>VOQK01008787.1:7113-18745 GCA_015052645.1 Benitochromis conjunctus | reverse complement strand
CGTTTTCTTAATTTACTAATGATGAAGTGGCAGATCATGACTGAATGAAAGGATTCAGCCTATTTTAAATATTGCACACTGTCAGTTACTCAGATCAAATTAGTTGTTTCTCCACGTGAGATTATTAATATTTCACTTGATAATGTTAATATTTCACTTGCACTGCGTGCTAAAGTGGTAGCATGAGGTAATTCCTCCCTTTAAGTTAAATTTTCCTTCGTTTGCTCGTTCGCGCTCACAACAAAACAGACGTCAGGGGCGAACGGTTCATTTCCAATCAGCGCTGCAGTGATTATTCACAGTGACTCATAGCCAGGCTTCACATGTCCTCGTTGTCCTCTTTGGCATCAAAAATATGAAGACCTTTGGGTTTGAGGCTCGGTGTTTGATACGACGCCCTGCTTACGTGACACAAAGAAAAAGAAAGTTATTTATTCCCGTCACTTTGATCTCGCAACACTCAGCCGTCACTCCGAGCCCTTCGGCGCCTCGTGGCCGAGCAGCAGCGCGACCTTCAGGCTGCCGTGGTGACACAAACACGCCGCCCTGCAGCTGTGGACACGCCGCCGCTCAGGAGGGAAAACACAGATTTCTGCAGCCTGAAAGCCTACAAATGTGTTTCAGTCCGAGGATTTGCGACTAGAAGAAACAGACGACTGTTGTGTGGGCCGGAGCTGCTGCTGCTTCATAAACAGATGATTAACACAGTGTTATCCAATGTCAGGTTAACAGCCAATCAGCTGAGTCACTGGTTGGCTGTTAAACAAAAGATGTTTCTAGGTGTTGAAGACTCGAAGGGCAGGTACGCTGAGGGGGCAGTGTAACATTCACACAGGTGTACCTCATGCCCCTTCACCAGGACAAAGTATCTCGTGTCTCTTTGTGTTTGTCTCGGGTCCTTGCTGTGATTATACCGCCGTGGCTGATGATGTGGATAGTGACACCAGTGGTGGTGACGTGGCAGAAATATTGTGCGTGACAGCGACAGAAAAACGGTGAAGATGAGCGATGAGGAAACGTCCAGGTTGAGTTCTCGTGATGGCTGCGGTTTGCTGTTATGACGGGAAAAGCACGTTTCCAAACCTCTCTGGGCCGGGTTTTGTTTTTCTCTTCCCTCCCTGGAGGAGACGAGCGCTGGGGGAGAAGGGCCGTCCCTGGAGGCTTGTAAACACTACATTACACCTGAGAAATGGGCTAAACGAGCCTGCTGTGCTGTACTTACCCGAGCCCTGTGTGGGTGGGTGTGAGTTCGCACCTGTTATCGATAAGCTTTGTCCCGATTTGCCATCGCTGGAGTGAAGTGCCGACGTTATTCTTCAGAGTTTCCCGATCGACAGTGTTGCCTCTCTCTTCCTCCCACCTCCCCAGCCATTGTCTTCCTCACCCACACTTTGCCGCTCACTCGGTGCAAGCTGCAGCTGTAAATAAGAGGAGTTGTCACTGTGCGTTTGATGAGGGTATTGTTCTGTCGGGATGCAGCGAGCCGAGGACAAACTACATTCGAGGAGCGGTTTAAAGGACTTGGAAGCAGAGATGCGGTGGATGGTTGGCTCAGCTGAACTCAATCAACCTGCCCTGTTTAATAATTTACATGCTTTTCAAACCGCCGTGATATAAATTCATAATATGCCTGACTGCCTGATGTGCTGCTGCACTCTGGCAGCTCCTTCTGTGCACAGGGGAAGTCTGATGTAGCTCCTAACTTTGTGTCAGCGGCAGAGGAAGTACTGTCCTCGCTGCCGTGACTGACTGGTAGACCTTCTTAATGTTCTCTTCAGCAGGATCACAGCGTGTTCACACATAAATCCCAAACATTTCCAGGTATACATTAGCATCAGCGTCTCGACACATTAGCCATGTTTGCATGGACACACGTAACCGGATTAAAGGCCTGATGGGAATAAAAATGCTTTATGTTAACACGCCAGTCAGAAGATTTTCAAAATTTCCAGGTGGGTTACGTCTGTCATTAATTGGATTTGTGCAAACACTTCTTCTGACGTTCAGAGTGAATTAATCCCTACTGCGCAGGTCAGTTACTGTAGTGGTAGACGTGGTGGGAGTGACAGGAAACTGGTCCATGTCTGAAAGTGTTTGGAGAGCGTAGAGTCGGTCCCCTCGAAAAGAAACGTGACACAAAAGGCCCAAACGTGAGAGAGACTGGACTCTGGGGCACGCAGCCGTGATAAAATGAGACAGTCGGAAATCACAACTTCTACTATTTCTGGGAAGATGGACAATTCTGAAGAATCATTTCATCTGTTGAAACCTTTGATGCACGCAAATGCTCGTCATGGTCGGATCACCTTGAAGTTCTAGTCTGAATTTTAATCAGACTGTGCACGTGTAAACATGGCTACCGTCCAGGGAAACGTCACCGGGCGACACAAGAGAGACGGCACAACTTGTCCTTTCACGCCGTGCACGGGGGCATGGAGGCAGCTCGAAAGCCAAGACAGCAAAGATTTGTCTCATGCTACAGTCACATGAGGATAAAAGGTCGATGACCAGAGTCAGATCCAAACGACTGTGAGTCGGTTTGCCATCAGTCACGTCAGTTTGATAATATGATTTTTAACTGTGAAAACAGTGAAAACCACAGATCAGCAGTTATGTGGGAACTTGACCAGAATCAGCTGTGTGGATCCCGCTGAGTCGATTGTCTTTGTGCAAAGAGACAAGCTGCGTTCACCAGCGCAGACTGACTCGCATTAACTGCAAACCGTTTCCAGTGTGTCTGCGAGTGATTGCAGCCGGTCGGACCACGATTGTGTCGCCTCCCGGCAGCTGCCTCATGATTAAAAGTGCTTGCTCAGAGACTGAAGATGCTGCACATTCAAATCTTTTAATATTCAGGGTTTTTTTAAGCATTTTCTGAACTTTTTAATGGAGGTTGATAAAATCAGCGTGCACAGAAAGGGGTGAAGGACCCTAACAGTATTACAGAGGCTTTTCAGACATTAACGACAACAATGTGATTCCCAGAATAGAGGCCGATTAATTCTCAGTCAGGTGGCTAATTGATTAAATCGAGTAAGTGTTTCAGCATGTAGTAAAGCTGGTGTTGCGATATAATCACAAGCATAAACAGCCCAAAACACCAGCAGGACTTTAATGGAAAGCCATTGTGTAAGACATACAGCAGTCAAGAGGCTGTTAGATGGCTGTTAATACCGCAGCACTGTGTTTTCTTGCATCATTAGGCTGCAGCTTTAGATGAGAGTCCTGCAGCGCGCTGGAGATGCTGAGCAGGACGGAAATGTGAGCGCCGTTCTAATTATAAATGAATCCGTGCGTGTTGCGAGAAAGAGCATCTTGCTTCTCCGTGAGTTCCCCGGGTGCACCGCCGAAGGATTACGCTTGATCAGTGTGGCAGCGCAGGAAGAGGAAACCATTTCACACCAGGATGGGAACTTAATTACGCTCTGTGCCTGCAGCTGGTCGCATCATCCTGGTGCACCTCTACAATGTTCATCGCTATCGTAAACTAAGTGAACTGTTTGTCAGGATTTTTTATTGAGAACTTTCAAAAATAAAGCAAAAACATAGGCGTGACGCGCAGGGCTGTAAGCCTGTTATCTGATTACGCCTGAACACAGCTCAGAAGACTAGGCTTTGGACGCTGACAGCAGTTTGAACAAAGCAGAAGCACTTCCCACGTCCCGTTGTCCATCACTCAGACCTCCTCTTCCCTTCTGCTTCATCCATCCATAAAATCTCCATTGATCTGTTGATAAATCTGTTCATCCATCTGTCCATCAATCCTCGCTGAGCGCACGCTTCACAGGCGCTGCTGAGATCGAGCCTTTGTTGCATGCTGAAAAGTTTCACGTTGAAATGATGCTGAAGTCTTTGCTGTTAGTGAAACGGAGACGTTGTAAACTGGGTTAACAGTGTACGCTTTGATCCGATTGATCCAACCAAAGTGCACAAATCAAATCACATAAAAATACCAGACAACCCAGCGATGCGCCCCGCCCACCAGCCCCCCCTTCATATCCAATCTAAAGACAAACTAATTTTAAGAAGAGCATTGTTTGGGGAAAAACATTAAAGAAAATCGCTGCAGAATGAAAAAAGCTGTGCTCATCGACGCAGGAGGAGAACAGCAGCTTGTAGAGTTGAACATGTGACTCGGTGGACGGCTCGAGTGCATATTTAAATTTAGAGTGAACGACATGCACCCTGATCCAGAAATGTTAAAAAGCCACTCTGAACCCTTTTACACTCTTCAGCCTTTCCCTTCAGGTTGTGCAGCAACTTTTTATTGAGTGTACATGACGCAGCTTCAGGCTTTTTATTTTTTAAAGCGGGCGCTTGGATTAAAGTTACATTTTCATGCAAATGACCTCTAAGCTGCTTTGGACCTGTTTCACTTTGGTTCTACCAACCTTTGTT
Source organism: Benitochromis conjunctus (assembly GCA_015052645.1). NCBI lineage: Eukaryota > Metazoa > Chordata > Actinopteri > Cichliformes > Cichlidae > Benitochromis > Benitochromis conjunctus. The sequence continues at coordinate 14,347 of VOQK01008787.1, read as the reverse complement.
TAATTCTTAATAACGTCTGCTGTAAAATAATTCACTGTCAGTGTCACATAAACACAGTAATCACTTCTAAATACATGGCTGTTATTAAATCTGATCTCAGTTCAGCGGGATGTGTGATAAAAGATGAAGTTTTGATGACTTTTTTTTATGATGAGCTGTGCCTCAAACATCAGAGGATCACAGGTTTTATTGTCATTGTGAGCACAAACATCAGAAAGCATAAAAGAGTGGCATTAGAATAAAAGAGCAATGAAAAAGAAAATAACCTAATGTTATAACTACAACCATAAATAAATGGGTAATAATGCTTAAATGTTAAACAATGTTTAAAAAAAGCTTAACAATGAGTTTGAAGTTTCGCCACCGTCAAAACAAAATGTGAAGTTTGAATGCTCGTTCCCGTTGTTCTCGTCATATTTTTCTCACCTTTAATTGTACTGATGAAGAGCGCCACAGAGGAGATCAGCCTTTTCAAGCTACAACAAACATTTTACCAGAAATTATGCCTCAAAACGATAAATCTACCGATGGCACAAAGATGTGAGCTCTCCCACTCGGTCTTCCTGTTGGATGTGGCCTGGATGGCCCGACAGCAGCTGTGAGCGTCACAGGTGTAGCCGCGCACCTGAAGGGGCTTTTGAATTATTGAGGATGTTGTGGAGGAAAAGCTTTTGCTCCTGTTCGCTCACAAGTCTCCTCTGTTTCCACGGCTTTGATTCACACCCTGACTGATGTTGGATTTTCACTCACGCTCGAGGGAAGCCGATCCATCGAGGCGGACGTATCCGAACGGGCCGGATTTCCATGAAACGTTTCTCAGACGTGTGCGTTTTGCTGTTGCTGCACAGGTACTCCAGAGGTCTGCACTGTGCCGCCCGCGGGGGGAGGTTTAACCCTGTGTTTTTGGTGTTCACCTACAGTGTTACAGGGCTACACCTGCACAGTGACTTACGCTGCAGAGCCAACAGAGTCTTACTCTATGTACATCCAAACATATCAATATGCATTTGTAATTATATGTCGTACTTTTTCACTCGTACTGCCCAAAGCACTTAACGCGAACATTGAAACAGTGCTTATTATGCTTATTATTGTGTCAGTGTTGCTCTCGGCTAATGTTATACTTCTGATTATCTAAGTGGACCTGTCCATTTTAGTAATTGGTTATATTCTGTCTTTTAGTTCGATTAATAACCACCGCGTGGATTTATTAAGTTGATAACCAGCTTCATGTGACCACTTAGCCTGATTGCTGATGTTGGGATCAGTGAAATATTTCCTGTGGATGTGGAGCCTGCTGTGTGTTGCAGGTGTAGACCCACCTCCAGACACCAGAGGCAGAACAACAGTTACAAAATCAAATACTTTATTTTCAGAAGTCTTGTAGTAAACAAAAGGTGCTGCTGGTGAGAGGCAGGATGTCCAAAGGCGCTAAACCAAAAGTCCAAATGTGCTGCAAAGGATCCAAACTCTGGAAATAAATTGGAAACGAGACAAAGACTGAAGGAGCGCGCTCAGAGGAAACTCTCAGAGAAACAGGGAAAGGCTCAGGTGAAGTCAAAGGAGAACAAAGGAGGGATGCAAAAAAAAAAAAAAGAGAGAGAAGCTGCACGAGGAGCTAACCTTCAAAGTAAGAGCATCCAAGATCACACAGATGAACAGTAAGAGGCAGACCGGAAGAGGAGCAACACCAGCCCTGGACTGGAGAAGGTGGAGATGTAAGAAAATTATCTGAAGACTTTAGTATTTAACATCTCCCAGCTCTGCGTCTCACTCCTTTCATTAGCGCTCCTGTCTGACAACGGCAACCAGCTACAGTAGATCCTGCACGCTCTGATCGTCCAGCACGTGTCTCGCTGTGTACGTGGACGACACCACAGACACGAGGTCATAGCTATGAGCCCATCAGTCCTACCCGGGCGTTCTGTGTGTGTGTGTGTACGTGTGTGTACGTGCAGCGTGTGTGTCCATGTTTCCTGTGATCGGTGTGATCAGAGGAGTAATTATGCTTTTGAAAGTGCAGCTCCTGGAATACTTACTGTGAGACGCAGACAAGTATTAGAGCGCAAACTCTTTCTTTGTATGACGTTCAGTGATCAATAAAAAAAAATGAGATTATCTTTGGCCTATATTTGGCGCGTGGCCTTTTCTAGGACCACGCCCCATGGCAACTGTGAGGCGTGGCCTTTTTGTATGACCACCCCCATTCTAACTGTGAGGTGTGGCCTTTTGTAAGACCACGCCCCATTTTAACTGTGTGGCGTGGCCTTATGTGTGACCACGCCCCATTTTAAATGGGAGGCGTGGCCTTGTGTGTGACCACGCCCCACGGTAGCTGTGAGAACCTGAGCTTCAGACTCACAGGGATCACTGTGCATGCGCTGATCTGATTATCTAAAACTTTCACATGAACATTAATTATGGAAGGAGTGCGGCTTTATGAACAAATCGAACCTGCTGTAAGCTAAACCGGGAGACGGCTGAGTGAATAAAACTCTCTCAGGTCCCACAGGGGGAACCTCCCAGAATGCATCGTGCCTGAAACAGCGCTGTTATTTTCGGTTTGTGAAAGTTTGACATTTTTGAGGCTGAGCACACTCGCCCCACAGTGACAACATCCCGGTTGGCAGATGCTTTTATCCAAAGTGCCTCAGAGCAAACCCACAGCATACATCTGAAGCTTGGATTGGCCTTGTGGGAGTTTAACCTTTGACCTCCGCTGTGTTTGCCCTGTATTCTATCAGTACAGCTCATACTCAGCATTTCTCAAGCTTGTGCTCACCCTCTCCTTCGAGTCCGCTTTCTCCTGAAATTCTTCCGCTCAGAGTCCGTCATTGAGCGATCGACAGACCCGACAACGATTTGGATCGCTGTCTTTGAGCTGCCCTGCAGGGTGTTGGATTAAACCACTCACAGCACTTTTGGCTCAATCACAGATTTCTTCGTGCGTTTAATGCATCGAAGACGATCATCTTCAGTTTAATTTGGTTTTTGGCCTCGAGGTCCTTTTACTCATGTCGTCTGATTTCTGTTCGTGGTGTGTGGGACGAAGGGCTGTTTAATTTGCCCAACGCTGTGAGCACAGAAGCTGTTACTGAAGCATCAAGCAGCAGCTTGATTCTCACACACGTCACAGAAGGATGCTTCATGGCTCAAAGTTAAGACATCTGTAGGCCTGCAGTTCAGTATATGACCATCAAGCCCTTACATAATCCACCTTTATGCTGTCAGAGTATTTTTGAAAGTCTACGGAGTTGAAATAACTTCTCATGGCGTTTGATGTTCACAAGGTTTGTTCAGTTTTAGCTGGAGAACAGCAGCACCTGGAAATATATCATTTTACTTACTTGTATAAAACGGACTTAATGAGTGGCTTGTTTCTGAACATTGACTGTAGATGAATAAATGAATTTGACATCGCACCCTGTATGAACTGCTCTGTGATGCCCTGTTTTAGATGCGCAGTGTTACTGCATAGATAAATTACATTAGAAGAATAAAAATAAATAAGAAAAAAGCCAAAACTGCTAAAAAGCCAATAAAATGCAGGAGTAATTTATATGATGTACAGATGGTTCCTAATATTCAGTAAAATGCACTGGAAGAGATTTTTATATGTAGGTAACATCCAGTGGGAATGGTGGTTTATATTTGCATGTATTTATTTTATGAAGGACCTGCGATAGCCTGCTGTCCTACACTGTGGTTCTGACAGTCCTGTGATGAGGACTGGCTCAGGGCCTCCACAGTCAGGGGTGAGAGCTGTTGTCCATAAAGGACGTTAGCTCGGCTAACATCGTCCTCTCACCAACCTCCTCTATGGAGTCTACGGGCATGGCCAGGACAGAGCTGGCCCGCATTGCTAGTCTATTAATCTGTTTCTTGTCCCTTTCAATGCTGCCACCTCCTCAGCCAACAACCACATAGAAGACTGCAGAGGCCATCGCTGTGTCATAAAATGTCCTCAGTAATGTCCTGCACACCCTAAAAGACCTCAGCGTGTCCTGCAGACGAGCAGACTTTGGACTTGTGCAGATCTTTCGTGTTGGTTTTCTGAAGCTTGAAGCTTATTTGGAGGGTGGAGTACACAGGTACACATACACCTGTTAATTAGTGCGAAGCAACAGATAATTAAAATCCTAGAATTTCACCAAAACTGGAGGTCAGACTTTGTGGATGTGCTGTAAAATTGACTGCACAGCAGTCACATTATTAGTCAGGTAATTTCATTAAAAAGGCTCCAACAGCACAAACTCCAGTTAGCTGAGGGGAAGCCTAGCAGACAGCCAACAGCTACGTCTTTGTCAGCACACCTGCCACTCTCTGTGGTCATGCCGGCGTCTTAAATAACGTTTCAATAGGGTGAATGAAATCCTGCGTTGCCACCTGTGATGTTTAATGAAAGGGGAAATTGGCTACAAAGACCAAAACATGTTTATTTCTCCTGTAAATTTGGACATTTGAACATGGGAGTCCATGGGGACTGACTCACTGCTGGATTCAGCCTCAAGTGGCCATTGGAGGAACTGCGGTTTTTACAGCGTTGGCTTCATTTTTGAGCCCCAGAGGCTTCTGCTTGGAACTGACCAAATGTTACTGCAATATGTTTTAGAGAGAGGCTTGGAAAGAGACGTGCGTCCTGTGGGGAAACGTGTCCCTAATCAAAGTTGAGTGATAGATTTGTATGTTCTCAACAAATCTGGGCATTTTACCAAGTCAGAAATGGAACCAGGATTTCTGTAATGAAGGTGCCAGTGTAGGTGTCAGGAGAGGAAAACAAGCACAGAATGTAAAATGTACCTTTAATTCTGCTAATTTGATTGTAATCTGGTTTTTGATGGTCCATCAGGGGGGTGAGATGGTTACAGGAGCACGGTGCGTGCTGGTTTTCTGAGGAAGCAGACAAACAAGCAAACCTGGTGATGAACATAAGTGAATACTCTCAACTTCAAATACTGAAACATGGAAATTCACATCCTGTTGTTTTCTGTCTGTAAGTCCCTGCACACAAGAGGAAGCTTCATTCCGTATTTAGTTATTTTTCTATCAAGTCAAATCAAATCAAAGCGTCCATCGAGGCTGCACTGCACCAATGTTAGAGCTCTCCACCGCTTCCCGCTAACGATGCCAGGAAGCCAAAAATAAAGCCCCCGTTCAGGCTTTTACAATCTCTTCAGGTGCCCCCTTCAAGCCACACCACTCATATTCAGCTGACGGATGAGAAACACTCGCAGCAGGCAGCGAGCGAGTGTGAGAAAGTGTGTGAGGGAAGCTTTACTGAACATTGGTGACAAATGCATCCCCGGCAGCAGGGAGCTGTTGTTGTTGTGATGCTGCGTTGATGGAGGCGGCGAGGATTCGTGATGGGAGAAAATTAAGTGTCTTTGTTGTATTGATAAAATGAATACTTGAACAGGAGGTTTGTATGTTTGCGTGCACGGCCGCGGTCACGTTCACATACTTACAGTCGCTGTCGACACAAGCCCGAGTCCCTGGATGCAGACCGACCCCGAGCGTCCGAAATATTACGAGAAGCCGGTTGAGTTTCTTTTTGGTCGTTTTCAGCCTCGTTGCCCTCGTTGCCCTCGTCTTTCTAAATTTCCTTTAATCCTTTATTGTTGCCATTTTGAGTCCGTTTTCATTTTTGTCCTTCTTGTCGTCATTTTGTTGTCCGTTGTAGTTCCAGGTGTCGTTGTTGTCTTTCTGTGTCTCTGTGTTGCCATTTTAAGTCTTTGTTCCTGTGATTTTGGATTTCTTTGTTCTCGTTTTCGGTGTTCAGAATTTCTTTGATGTCTGTTGTTTTTATTTCAAGCGTCATTTTGAGTCTTTGATGTTGTTGTTTTTATTTTCTTTGTTCTTTCGTTGTTGTTATTTTAAGTCTTTTTGAGTCTTTGCTGTCGTATCTTTGAATCACTTTGCGTCTCTTTGTTTTTGTCCGTTTTGAGACCGTTTTGAGCGTGGTCATGATGTTTTGGGGGTTTCCTTTTTCATTTCCATCCTGTTTCTTGTCACTTTGATTCTTTAGTTGACAGTTTGAGCGTCTGTCTTGTTGCTACGAGCTGTAGTGGTTGACATATTTCCATGAAGAACTGGGACTGACGTAAGAAATAATCTGCTAAATCAAACGTGGACTGAGTCCCTGTGGATAACAGAGTCACTGAAAGCAGCGTTTTTGTGGATGTTTTGAGGCTTTGTTGGCATTTTAAGCCTTTTTGTTGCCGTGTGAGCTCACCTGTTGTGTTTTTGGCTTTCTGTGCCGACATGTTGAGTCTTTGTAGTTTTAAATTGTTGTTGTTGTTTGGAGTCTCTTTGTCATCCTTTTGTGTCTCATTGTAGTTTGACTCTAAGTGAAGACTTTTTTTTAATGACACTGACGTGAATTATTTGAATCGGTCTTCAGTCTGGTTCGTGACGGTTGAACAGTTAGTGAGGGAGACTATCTAACTGAGTCGGCTTTTACAGTTTCCAGGGTGCGAGCCGTGACTTTGTACCACATGATGAATCTGATCACATCAGGGATTTGTCTCTGGATCGTCTCCTCCTGCTGCGTCTCGCTCGTCTAATCAGGCTGAAGAGGCAGAGTGCAGAAATGATGGGAATAAATTTCATTACCAAACATCTCAAATTCTTCCTCTTCACTCCGGATCTTTGTTCTCCGAGGGAATCCTTTCTGACAAGACACAATGCCGACTTTTCATTTTCTGCACAAATATCAAATTGCAGCAGCAGACATTAGCTCTCTGGGTGCGACAGCGAGCGCTGATTTCATTCATTAATCACTCACCGCACGGCGCCGCGGTCTGTTTTGACTTATAAATTGTGCCGTGGAATCAGATTACTGAGCGCGGTGTTTGTAAGAACAGCAGAAGGTGAGTCTAAAAAGCTTCACTTCCCTTTCCTGACGTTTCTGATCAAACATCATTCTTTGTGCTTTCACTTTCATGCTCCAGTGAAAAGGGAAGCGCTGGACCTCATGCAGGAACCTTTAGTGCAAACTGATGAGAGGCAACTGACGCCATCGTTTCTTTGTCTTTGCCATAGTTCACACTGAGGCACTTCCTTCCATTATATGCATCACTGATACTGTAAATTAACAGTATGTGATGGTACCACGGAGAATTACTTTAAAACAATTTTATGGGAAAGATCCAAGTCTTAATAGGAATTATGGAAAATTTAGACCCACAGAATCAAAAGAATATTTAAGCAATGAAGAAAAAGTCATTGTCTTTTT
>VOQK01008774.1:10070-25495 GCA_015052645.1 Benitochromis conjunctus | reverse complement strand
AAAGTCTCTAATTATTCTGGTATTTTTATTTAAAAGGAGAGAGACAGCTCAACAAAAATGTGGGAAAAAAGTTATGCATTGAATTGCATGTCATAGGGGTGAGTGAAAATTTGAAAAATTTGAGTGAAATAAGTATTTTATTATTTTATTTTATTACTATTATTTATTACTAATTGGTGGACAAAACCTTGACACCAAGCACAGCAGTAGTTGGTCATCATGTTTGCACACAGAGGGATTTTGGCGCACTCTTCTTTACAGAAACTCTCATTATCTTTTAGATTTCAATCTTCAGCTCCCTCTATTTCTATAGCATTTCTATTTTCTATAGGACTGCAATCTGAGGATGGGCTAGGCCACTCCATGACCTTAACTACTGCTTTGTTGCCTTGATGGTATGTTTTGCCATGTTTTTTGTCAGTTTTCAGCTCATTGTCCAGCTGAAAGACTTATTCATGACATGTCTTCAGAATTTACCCAGGTTTCTGGCTTGGATGTAGTGGATGAAAAACTTACTTCACCCAAATTAATTCATAAATTTATGTAAAATGTTTGGGGGGGAGGGGGGGGTCTGGATCGTTGCTTTATTTTCAGTCTGTCACGATTAAAATTAGACTATCATAAAAAATTAGAGAGTCGTAATCTTCTGTGGGTCAGGGGACTGCACTACCAGAAGGCAAACATTGGAGACATTGAGGAGAGCTACAAGTACTTGGGAATCACATAGGTAAATGGGAGCCATGATGAGGACGCTAGGAAAGCCGCAACCACAGGATACCTGCAGACAGTAAGGCAAGTCCTGAGGAGTTTGTTGGATGGAAAGAACAAGAGCCAGGCAATCAACAGCTACAACCTGCTGGTCATCAGATAACCTGCTGGGATAATCAGCTGGCCAAAGGAGGAGTTAGAAGACACTGACATCAAGACAACCAAGCTCCTTACCATGCATCGAGGGTTTCACCCCGAGTTGAGCACCCTGACTGTACACTAAGCGAGACGAAGGTGGCTGAGGATTACGGAATATTTGAATCACTGTCCAGGATGAAACTACAAAGATCCACGAGTACATCAGTAAGATGGCCACAACTGACCATGCATGGCATGTACCACCAGCAGATAGAAGTGGCTGGTATTGAGAAATCCTACCAGTGGGTGGACAAAGCTGGACTGAAAGACAGCACAGAGGCACTAATCATGGCAGCACAGGAACAAGCTCTGAGCACAAGATCCATAGAGGCTGGTGTATACCACACCAGCCCAGACCCCAGGTTCAGGCTGTGTAAAGATGCCCCTGAGACAATCCAGCACATAGCAGAAGGGTGCAAGATGCTAGCAGGCAGGGCATACATGGAACGCCAAGTGGCCGGCATAGTATTCGTTTGGCCTAGACATCCCAAGGTCAAAACGAGATACACCCCCCTAGGGTGGTCGAGAATGACCGAGCTAAGATCCTGTGGGACTTCCAAATAGAGACAGGTAAACTGCTGATGGCTAGCCAACTGGACATAGTAGTGGTAGACAAGCAGAGGCTGTAGTGATAAATGTAGTTATACTGATTGATAGCAACATAAGGAAGAAAGAACACAAGAAGCTGGAGAAGTACCAAAGACTGACAGAGAAGCTGGGTGGATGTGGATGGTGAAACCAACAGTGGTCCCAGTAATAATATAGCATGCTGAATCTTAGATATGTATGATGCCCCACAGGGACTAGCGACCCCAGGGATCAAGCAAGACTGACCACCCAGTCTTGCTTCTCTTTTGTAGTAATCATGAAGTCAGCTTGATGCTTAATTTAATTTAGATCCAGCTTGAAATAAACTAGGACTATTTTTTCTGTCTTTGCAAAACATATATTTTAGAAAACGTATTGTTTATTTACAAAAATGTCAACTCTTTTAAGAAATAAATCTTTATACACTGCTGACAACAGGTGAATACATTAAAACTCTATGCATTCAAAAAAAACATCTCTTCCTTTTGGCCATATGTATTTCTGTCCCACTGATTGTGGCAGACTTCAAAAACAGCAAATCATTGTTTCACTGAGTGATGGACTCCTGCTGTACCTGTGAGGTTTTGTTTGTTACATGAATGAATCCTTCATGCTTTGCTGCCTGTGATGAAAATTATAGTAATCAAAGTGGCAGGAATGTGAGAATGGGCCACAGGTGTCCCCCGTGGTGTGCAGTAAGATAAAACTCTCTGTGTTGGCACTGTGTTATTTTGTAGTACACCGCTTTTATTTTGCCTGCATAGTGAAGACATTTATCTTGACTCCAGCAGAGGCATCAGAAAACTGAGCAATCAGCAGGCAGTCCTTGATGGCATTAAACAGACTCATTTGGTCTCAGCACTGGGGGGGTTTGTGATCCACCAGCTGGTAAAGAAATTATACAAATTGACACACCACCACATTCATTAAAGTGGACCTGATCTGCTAATTTTCTCCTAAAGCTTTCATTCTTAAACTCTCCAGATGGACAGTGTGGAGAGTTCAGTGAAATCAAAATTTAGAAGAGAGTCCTGCGCTAAAAACACAGAAGCTACGAAGGGCCAGAGCTGTCTCCAGCTTCTAAGGCAGCTGAGCTCCTTTAATATGTACTGGATGATGCTACAGATGTGTTATGATAATATAGTGTGAACAATTCGCACTGGCTACACGCTGGACAGCCATAGGAGGGCATTCAGCAAAAGACTCACTCCACCATGATGCTGCAGAAGAAAATTGTTCCTACCTGTTAACATCCAGACTACTTTTACTTGTCACATTTTGTATATATTTTAATAGTTTTTTTTATGTTTAGAAATGTTTCAATTTCAGTTGAAGAAAGATAGTGATGCTCATCCATTTTGGCTGCTAGCAGAAACCCAGCTAGCTCACCTATGCAACCCAATATTACCTTATTTCATTTACAGAAAACTGTTTGTTTGGTAAGATAATTATCACTACTGGAGGCAATTTGTTATCATTATAATAATTGTGTCATAGTAGCAGACTGGTGTAAACTAATACATTTTCATTTTGGCCTTTTTTAAATATTTTATTGATTTAAATTTAGACAACAGTTGCAGCAGAATTCAGGTCAACAGGACAAGTTTGGTGTTCAATTTAAGAGGCTATCAGTGGGCGGTGAAAAAAACACAAATTGAAATACATTAGAATGTAGCTAATGTATTTCAATCTGCTAACGCAGAATGAGGCTCTAAAACTTATGGTTCTGGCTTGTCAACCATGCCCTTTATATAAGGAACAGCCCATCTTTTAGCATTAGCCTAGATAAAAATCCAGCTTCATACTGGGCTTGTTAATTCAATTTTATTTATTTAGCGCCAAATCACAACAACAGTCACCTCAAGGTGCTTTACATTGTAAGGTAGACCCTACAATAATACAACTCAACTAACTCAAGAGTTCTCTGGTGCACGGCGTGAATAAGCAGTCAGTGGCTTTTGCTGTTGGTGATATAAAAAAAGACTCAGTCTAGTTCTGTATTTCACAAGCAGGAGTATTATTGGTCAGCTTCCAAACCTTGCTAAGTACTCCGCTCCAAAATGGTCAACAAACTTTCTGACTCAGACGGAGCAGGTGGGTGGGATTGCTGGAGCTCACAGCCAGAGCTGTGTGCCAGAGATGATCACCAAGTGTTTGAGCTGCCAGAAACCAAAGGTTTGGGCTCATAGGGAATACATGTAAATAGACTGACCTAATTTTTAAAAAACTGTAGGCATTTTAAATATGAACATCAGTGTAGCATGTATATCACAGTAAAAAAGGAAAATGTATCATAGGTCCATTTTAAAGTGCCTTGCATGTATTCCACCCAGTATATGTTCATAGTGAGGCCTGCTGTAACATCTTTGGTGGCTAAAGCTTAATCCTGTACATGCAATGACCTTGTGTGGGACAGCTGGGAGGTAACACTTACATAATGTGCAGTGATGAGGACATACATAATTACAATTATCCTTTGTAGTCATTCATAAAAGGTTAAAGAGTCTTCCTTGAGGATGTCACTTCCTGCAGTTTGAATGAATATTGTGGATCGATCTTGTTAATGAACCTGATGCAACCAAGATGACTGAGAGAAAAGTGTGATATAGAGTACTGTGCAAAGGTTTTGAATCTCCCACCAGTTCTTTAGATCTTCTTGTAATTTTTTTAAAGTGGTCTTGAGCAATAGTTCTCCAAAAATTCAGAGGGTATTTTAAAGGTTTGCTTCAGACATTGGTTCCCTTTTTCATTCTTTGCACATGGCCATTGCCAGATGAATGTTTTATTTCTTAAGACACTTAAGCCACACGGACCTCTGAATTCAAGCATAAAAAGTACCTAACTCAAGGGATTAACCAGTGTTGTCTCTACATGTAACAGAAAGGTTAGCAAAAAACAAAGCACTTAGTTACAAGCTGCTTGTTACAAAAATACATTTGTTCACATTTCGTTAGTTGAATCTATAAAAATCTACTGTTCACTGAAACCTCATCAGAAATAATCACAGTGGAAGGGTAGCTATGAAGAAACCATTCTTAAAGAAGAGAAACAGAGGCTGTGAAATGTGGAAACATTTGAAATGTTTGCTTAAAATCATTGTCGGTATGTAAGGTAAAAGTATTTCAGGCGACAAGTACAACAGTAAGTGTCTACAGCCATCTGCAGAACATGGTGGAGGCTCTATCGTGATCTGGGGTTACATTTCAGCCAGCGGTGTCGGGGATTTTGTCAAAATATGAATATTGTGCAGAAGAAATGGCATATATGTACAATATGGAGTGCATAAATGTCGTAGTTCCGGTAAGTGAAAGTGAGGTGTCTATGAAGTGTTCAGCAGTCTGGTGGCCTGATGGAAAAAGCTGCTGGTTCAGGACCGGATGCTGCAGTTTGAACAGTTTATGGTTGGGGTCACTGGAGTCTTTGATGATCCTCCCCACTTTCCTCTGGCACTGCTTCTTGTAGATATCCTGGAGGAAGGGAAGCTCACCTCCAATTATCCGTTCAGAGCACCGCACCACTCTCTGGAGAGCTTTGCGATTGTAGGCAGTGCTGTTGCCATACCAGGTGGTGATGCAACCCCTTGTGGGACGATTAAAGGATTATTCAATTCAATTCAATCCACTCAATCGCACAGTGGTAGAAGGTTGTGGGGGCTCATGCCACATCTCTTCAGTCTCCTGAGCAATAAGAGGCGCTGCTGCGCCTTCTTCACTGTTTTGTTCGTGTGAACAGACCATGTGAGATCCTCCGCCAGATGTACACCTAGGAAATGGAAGCTGGTCACTCTCTCCACAGCAGCACCGTTGATGGTGATGGGGGTGTGTGCTTCTCTACACCTCCGGAAGTCCACTGTCAACTCCTTTGCCTTTGTGAAGTTGAGGGTGAGATGTTCTCTCGGCACCAGTGTGTCAGGGCGCTGACTTCCTCCCTGTACGCTGATGAGACCAATCACTGTTGTGTCGTCCGCAAACTTCACAATGATGTTGGAGTTGCATAGACAACAGATGTGACTGGGAATTTCCCAAAATTTGGAATTAATAGTCACATTGACTCAAGAATGAGCGGATTTGATTTTGGAGTACTATGATTGTTATTGTGACCTCTGATATCTTCCACTGTTATGACTCTTTCAAAGAGATGCTTACTAATAGATAAACATACTAAAGTTTATCAGGGTCATGTTTCCTTTACAGCCTCTGGTCTGCCAGTGAATAATTCTTCTTGGTTGTGATATTTGATATTCAAGGGAAAGTTTTGGTGATGAGTATTTTGTCATGTGGGCTTCTGTGTATTGTTTCATCAACATCAAATTTTTTTACTGTGTGTCAAGCTAAACTATCCAAACAACAAACACAGCAGGAAAACAAGCTGGTCTAGTGATCTGATATTTAAACTCTTAGAGTCTGTCTGCAAACATACAGAGAGGTAGATTTGTCTCAGTTAATGAACCAACGTGGTGATGAAGAGTCTCTTCTAATTCCATGTAATTAAACTCGACACATAATTTTTTTATTTCTACAAAAAGGTGCTAAATGACTACAAAAACGAAAAATACAGGCTCTCTCTCTTCAACCCAGCTGCAACAGCCACGGTGCAACACGCGAGGTTGCAAAAATAGGCGTATAACCTCACACCACGCACAGCGAGAATAATGGGGCCATAAGACAGTTAGTGTTTCATTTCAAAGAATACTATAGAGATACTCAAGGGCTCTGTCTCTGGACTACCTGGAAATCTTTCAATGAGCTGAACGAACAGTCATGAGGTCACTAAAACAATTAGATTATATTTTGTGTTGGTTGTATGATTACAAAAGACACTATACTGCATCTTAACAATAAACTCTACATTACAAAAGAGATTCACGGCTGCATTAATAGTAAAAGAAAAAAGAAGCTTGTACTGTGACAGAATGGGTTTAAAAGAGGTGTAAAAAAACCTCTCTGCTTTTAATGCATTGCAGCCTCATTTGTTTTCACACAAACGGAGTCAAATGTCTTTCTCTCCCCCTTATTATTAATGGGTTTTATTCCTTTTTAACAGATAGAACCTAGAATGTTAGGGTTAATAAAATGTTCTCCAAGTCATAGCTCAGAACTGTGTTAGCTGACCAGTCCTATTTACTATTTATATATGTGTTTGTGTAAAAGTAACCTCGTAATTTGATTTTCAGATTTTCAGATGACACTGCCATACTTAGCCTGCTATATCAGATTTCTTGCTGTATTTCACCGAGGTAAACACTTTTGTCTGTTGGTGTAATGATCACCATCTAATCATTTGAGAAACATCTCAAAACTTAGATCTATGGTGTCAACAAGTGAACTTGAGATGATAATCCATGCTTTTGTCTCTACAAGACTCGACTATTGTAATAGTCTGTTAAAATGTCTAAACACGAAACGGCTGGCACGTCTACAGGTTGTTCAAACCTCTGCAGCGAGACTACTGACCCGCTCAAACAATGGAGCTCATATAACTCCTGTTTTAAAGTCGCTACACTGGCTACCAATAAGATTCAGGTTACATTTTAATATTCTAGTTTTAACCTTTAGAGCGCTACATGGACAGGCCCCTCCCTATATTGCTGATTTGATTCGTATACATATCTCTTCTCGTAACCTGAGGTCATCGAATCAAAACCTTTTGGTGGTCCGCACACTTGTTTCAGAACTCGAGGGGACAGATCTTTCCAAGCTGTTGCACCCAGACTGTGGAATGCACTTCCTTTATTTCTACGGTGTCGGGACTCAGTGGAGACCTTCAAAAAGCAGCTAAAGACATTTTTACTTCAAAAAGCTTTTAATTAAACCAATGTTTTTATGATGTATTTATGACTGTATTGTGTTTTGTTACCGCTCTTGTGAAGCACTTTGTGACATCTGTCTGTGAAAAGTGCTTTTTAACTTTTACTTACTTACATCTAGTCATCAATGCGAAAAATAAAAAAAATTAATTAAAAAAAAAAGTTCAATTCAATTCAGTATTATTTATATAGCGCCAAATTACATCAACAGTTGCCAAAGGCACTTTATGCTCTCTATGTTTGTGCATCTCCTGTGTCTCTCCAGTCAGTCGTGTCTCCATGTCACAGTTTGATACTCTCGTCTCTGTGCTCCATGTTTGTGTCATGGTTGGACGGTCCCCACCGGCCGATCTGCCTATGTATGTTTTTGTGTATGTGTTGTCTTCTGGTTCTCCTCGCCGTCTCTGGGGCTGTTTATGGAAGTCACCTTCAGGAAGTCAGACGCCGGGTGGCATCTGACCCAGAAGCGCCTCCACGCTGGAGCCGCCAGACAGGCGATTGATGTGGCACTCAGCTGTTCTCAATCATCCACCATCTTGCGTGGGCTACTTAATGACGGAGCCGGGCGACAGTCAGCGTGGGAGTATTGCACCTAGCCTGGTAGTAGCCTCGAATGTCGCATTTGTGTGAAGCTTGTACAATAAGTGGAACTTACCTTTCGCTGTTGCTTATCTCTCTAGGATTGAGGACGGAGATTGTCGAAGGAGGAGTGACGAGCACAGATTCATTCTGGGAGAAGACACGGGACGCACTACCACGCGCGATTGCGAAACGAGGAAGAACACACTGAGGACGGCTTGCACACTGAACTGTTTACTGAACTCTTTTCACTGTAAATAAATGCACTGTCTATTCCTTCTAAAAGCTCTGCTCTTGGGTCCCTCATTCCACTCCCCGTGACAGTTTGCTCTGCCTCCCCCATGGAAAGCTCCAAGTAGCCTAGACCTATTGCAGCATAACTTAGGGAGGACTCACGGTCAACTGATTCAAACCTAAATATATTCTTTATCTCAAAGGAAAGTTTTAAACCTAATCTTAAAACCAGAGACACTGTCTCTCTCCCGAGTCCAAACTAGAAGAGGGGCCTGAAATCTGAAGGCTCTGCCTCTACATCTGGCTGGATGCCGCGTTTCTAATATCTGTAGGGCCAAATACAATACCTGAGTTATTGTACAGAACTTATGTGCACTCAACTCTCTGGCTCACCTTAAAACTCACACTGTCACCTTTACAATGTTTTCCCCATAGTGCAGCATTGAACTCCATGCTTAAACTAGCACCCACTGTTTAACAGTGGGTGCTAGTTTTAGTCATTATGCAAATGTACTGTTTATAAGGTTGGGGAAACCTGCAGTCAGTTGAGACTGAAGAAAGACTTTGTCCCACTGAAACCGCACGCTACGTCCTGATGAACAGAATGATTTCCTTACCTCGGTGATTGAGCATGCAACAAGACACAACTGCCATATTTAATTTCTCTCTTTCCACTGTCACTTCTCATGTATCTCTCATAACAACCACTATCACCCCTTTTCTTTAAAAAAAAAACACACACACACACACAAAAAAACAGCCTTTACAACAACCTTTACTACATTAGACCCATTTACAACCCTAAATTTACACGAAGCTCTAAAATCCCAGAATCTACAGTAGAATCTCAACACTAGGCCAACTTCATTAATGTTAACCTATATGACCCATTTTAGTCTGGTTTCTATTCAAAATACAATACCGAATCGACTTTTATTAAAATCACCAATGACCTCCTCCTCTCATCTGATGCTGGCCTTCTGAACATCTTAATTCTACTTGCTGCTTTTGATCCCATCTCTCTCATCATCTTCTTTAAGAACAGCTAGCTAAGGGAGCAACAATAGCCTGACTATTGGACTCTCTGCCCATATTGATAAACGAGTTTGTTGTCAAAACAATCCACCCCCATGTCCCTGCAGCTGTTACACACTTAATACACAAATATAGTGACATTAATCAGGGTCACATTTTACAGCCAAACTGCAAAATTCAGAGAAGTGTAGTTGCTGGTCTGCCCCTGAATAGTCCTCCTGGGTGCTGTCATTTGATGCTAAAGTCAAGGAAAGCTTTGAATGTTATGTTCTGGCGATGCATATTTAATGTCATGTTGGGTTTTCCCTATTGTTTCGTCAACACTAAAACGTTTCCTGTGTTACACGGGAAACTTTTCAAACAACAAAGACAGCAGAAGAAAAAAGGGTGGCCTAGCGGCCAAAGGCATCATGTATAAACTGAAGCTACGTACACAGGTATTTTTGAAAACACAGATTTTTCTACGCGTTTGCACCTTTCGTCCACACGTAAACACCGTTTTCGATCACTGAAAACACAGATTTTTTTAAAACTCCTGCCAGGGTGGAGATTTTCGAAAACTAAGTTTTTGCGTTTACGTGTGGATGAGGAAAACGGAGATTTAGTCACGCAACATCAAAGGTGTGCGCCTTTTTTGACGTCACACTGTGCACCACGTTATTGTTTACATGAGATGAGATTTCTACAATGGCGGATATAGATAAAATGCTGTTGCTATTAATCTTACCATCTGCAGTTTTTACACGCTTACATATACACACACAGTTACTGTCCCACTATTTACAAAGATAGAGGTTTCAGAGTGAACTTCTCCATTCAACACAGACGCTCTCACAACATAAATGCCGACGTCATCGTCGGTTTTGAATAAATTTTAAAAATTAAATGTATGTATGCTGTATGCATTTTGTTCATTCCTAAGTTGTGAGTCTACACCAGCCAAAATACTGTCTTTGGTTATTAACGTTTGAAATGATGAAGGCATTTGAAAAGTAACACAAAATTAGCTGCCTTTCCAGAAATACAAAAACTTTTCAGAAGTACAAAACCGTGTTTCCTCTTTCCCTCCCAGGCTTCTAGACTTGTGATTGGCTAACATTTCTACACGGCTAGGATTTGGCGTCTTCTTGACTGCGTTTTTGGCGTTTACATGTGGATGGAGATATTTTTCAAAACTGCATGTGAGGATGGGATTAAAAAAAAAAAAAAAATGAAAACAGAAAATCTCCATTTTCAAAAATACCTGTGTACATGTGGACGAAGCCTGAGAGGTAAACAGAGCAACAGAGAGGGAAATTTCTCGCAGATAATATATCAGTCAGGTGAACCAACATAGTAAGGAACATGTAATCAAACTCAGCACATTCCTGTAGCTGCAGAGCATTGTTTTTTTATAAAGAAGTGCCAAAAATTGGTATTGTAAGAAAAACAAACAGGGACTAATAGAGGCATTGCTCCTATGAAAGAGGGTGGAGATCATGTAAAATGATGAAAACTAACAAAAAAGAATGCAAAAAACCAAAATGAAAACAAAAAGAAAGTCTACTTTGAAGAAATAACTACAACGAGATACAGAAGAGCTCAGTGTAAAACACAGCAGTGTCTTTCAAATCTCCTTCAGTGGGCATTTTACTTCTCTGAAGGAGCATTGGGGAGCTTGTCATTTTAGAGTTTATGTCTACTGATTTGTCCAGGAGTCTGACATAGAATTTTGAAGCCTGAGTAATGGAAAAGATAGCCACTAAAATAAAACACATAGATTTTGAATGTTGAATGAAGACAGCAACTCTTACTGGCTATCACCTTTTAGATTTAAGCTCCTTGAGGTGAATTGTTGTGATTTGGCACTATATAAATAAAATCAAATTGAATAGAAATTTTGTTCTTGTTTGCTCTTTGTGTGCATGACAAGTTTTCTACAGTTTTCTGTGAAGTGGACCAGATGTCTCATCTGACCACCACCTGGGTCAAGTTGCATTCTTACCACACCAAAGCCAACAGTGGTCCCAGCCCCCTCCACAACAGGAGTCAGTACAATGTCATCTGAAACAGACACACCAACAAACACCAATTTAACAACCACTCACTGACCTGACAACACCTACTACTCTTTCTATACTAATACCATCATCAGCTCACTGAGCACAAGCCAGGTGTCAAACAGCTCAAGTGGTGTAAAAAGACTAAAATGTCAGAGATTCTGGTTAGGCTTCAGGATGCCTTTCTGAGTATGAAATTAAATCATGCTGAAGACTCTACCTTACATATAAGTGCCAGTTTAGCTCACTGGGTAGAGCATGTGATCCATATACCATAAGGTTAATGTAGAGGCCTGGATTTGAATCTGCCGCAATGCATGACTTTCTCTCAGCTTTTCCTTACCTCCTGTAGTGAAAGACTGTAAGAAATTAGAAACTAAATACAGGACATGGGAAATAGAAACAAACTCAAAACTCAGCTTTTACTGCTGGAAGCCACAGTAAAACAAAAACATGCAAAGGGCAGGTGCAAAACTGGAGACAACTGGAGACTCACAAAGCAGAGGATCACACAGGTTTGAGGGAGGTTGTGACAAAGGACAAGAGAAAACTCCAACAATGGGTGTGCTTTATACCTTCCTTGCTCACTAGTGACTTCCTGCCTTTGAATATTTTATCTCCCCGTACTGGTACTGCAACTCCTGCATGTAGTACTTCAACTTCTAGTGTGAAATGGACACGGTGGACTGGTGTGTCTATTACAGGCTCTGATATTGGACTGACCAACCATATCCAACCGGGCATCTTGCCCTCCCAATCAAAGTTAAAGGAAAATAAGTATTTACTTTTTCATATAGGGGCGGGTAGGTTTTAATGGCTTTTTCCCTTAGATGATGAAACCATCATTTAAAAAAATGCATGTTGTTTTTAACTCTGGTTTTCTATTTGTAATATTAAAAAAGAAAAAAAATATTTAAAGTAATGTAAAATTGGAATATTACATTAAATATTTGTTAAAATGTATGTATAAAAAAATACCAGTAAATACACTAGAATAAAGGAGTATGAATTAAAGTTTTTACAGGGAAGAGTAAATATTTATACTGCAAGTAATTTTAAGTAGTGTTTAACTTTAGGTAGTTTACAGGAAAAGTGGCAAAGCGAAAAGAGCCCAAAATATTATCAGTCATCTACAATACTTTGTTTAGATCCCTTCTCAGGCATTTCAGTCCCCACTCACTCCGGGCCTTAGGTGACCTCAGTAGCTCACATGATGACGGGGTGGGGCAGCCTATTGAATGAGAAGAGAAATGTCTCCACAAGCCTAAAGTCAAGCAGCCTTCCTTTCTGAAATTTCAGCATTATATAGGTGTGCATCGTGTTCCACTAATCCATTCTTTTCTTGTATTACAGAAACATTAAAGATGTGTTAAAGAAATGTTCTCCAGTTCCTAAAATTTCCCAAATTAACAAAGCAGAATTAACAATAAACAGTTTTTTTGATTGAAATATGTTATTTTCTTGCTTTCTTTTAGTGCTTTGTGTCTTTTGTTCTTTATGTTTGTGCCTCTGTTTTCCATTTTGCGATGAACATGACCGTAAGGACGAGGAAGAGAAAAATAATCTTGTTGTGCATTTCTTTTGTTTGTTTTTTGTTGTTGTTGTTTGTTGTTTTTTTTAACATTTTTTCTCTGTTTAAACAACAACTGTTGCTGGGAATTTCCTTAAATTTGACTTCAACGGTCAGTTTGATGTCCAGTGGTCAGTGTCACTGTGATCTGTTTCACTCTATTTTAAGAAGGAGATACAGTCTGCATAACCCAAATGCACAAATATATTAAGGTTCATGAGGGTCACATTGCCTTTGCAGTGAAACTGCAAAATTCAGAGAAGTCTATTCACTGGTCTGCACCTGAATAATCCTCCTGGGTGCTGTCATTTGATAGTCAGGTAAATGAAAGCTTCGAATGTCATGTTCTGGTGCTGGGTATTTAATAACATGTGAACATTTATGTATTGTTCGTCAATGTTAAAAATGTTCCTGTCTCAAGGGAAACTCCCCAGACAACAAAAACAGCAGTAAAACAGGCTGACCCACTGGTCAAAGGCATCATATATAAACTCACAGGCTCCGTCTGCAAACATACACAGGGGGAAATTTCTCTCAGTCAACAGTCAATCAGATTGACCAACGTGGTAAGGAAGAAATCTCTTTACTATTTTAGTTGTTATCACTTTGTTTTTGTTATATTATTTAAAAATATATACATTTTATGTACTGACTACTTTTTTTTAAATTGGTGACTTCATTGTAGGGTTATTAAAAAATGATTGGGGAGAGAAAACCTAATTGAAAGTGAGAAGTTGTAAGTTCTGCAGTTAAACTGGGAAATTTTTTGCATTTTAGCATTTTGCATGAATTTTTAGCAATGTTGATGGCGGAGAATTTTGAAGAACATATAAAAATTCAAACAAACAAAATGATTTAATTTTCATGATTCCTCCACAGAAAGTGCTGACATGAAGCTCGGGTTGCTTGTCATGGTGGCTGTGGCAGTTCTGCTGCCCAGCTTTTCAGAAAGCCGGATTGTCTCCAAATGTGAGCTCAGCGACAAGCTCAGGAAAATGATCAATCTGCCCGTAACATCAAAGGAAAGAACCTTGGCAATAGGTGAGCTTAAATGTGGTTGTGGTGATTAATGACCATGAACCATGGACTTTTATGACCTCCAAACACAAATCACTTGGGTACTGATTAAAGTCAGTGGCAAAGCTGTACCTTAGATCAGTGTTTTCCAACCACTGTGCCTCAGCACACAGGTGTGCCGTGAGAAATGATCAAGTGTGCCATGGAGGATCTGGATCCACCTGATTAGTACTCGAAGCGATCGGCGTGAGTAATGGGCAGAACGATTACATTCTCTTCCACTAGAGGGCACTACACCTACCTGCTCTAATTAAACGGGTTGCTAACTTTCAGTAAAACAAGACGTTGAAGAACAAATTACATAATAGTCATCGTGTGAGACGACGCAGCGCATGATAGAATCCATCCATTCGCTTCCGCTTCTCCTTTTTCAGGGTAGCGGGGGGCACTGGAGCCTATCCCAGCTGTCTTGGGGCGAGAGGCGGGGTACACCCTGGACAAGTCACCAGTCTGTCGCAGGGCTAACACATATATACAGACAACCAATCGCACTCACATTCACACCTATGAGCAATTAACCTATCCCCACAAAGACAGATAAATATTTGAAAAGAAAAGTAGTCAATCTGACCTGGGTCCAGGAGAAAATTCTGACCCAGATGAAGGCTCTAGTGTGAGTATCGGTCAGAAAAAAGCAAAAAAAGATATACTGGGGACAAACTGAGCCAATTCCGCTATATGTGGTACGCGGGGGAAAATTTTTTGTTTGTTGGTGTGCCGTGTGATTTTTCTATTGTGAAATATGTGCCGTGGTTTCAAAAGGTTGTCTACTTTAAAGAATTAGCTAAAAAAAACATCTCCTTGTAAAATATAGAATTAGCAGTCTTTTTCAGTGTCCTTCAGTTTACATTTGGCTTCTGTGAAGGATCACTGGAACACCTGCACCAGTTTGTCTATTCATTTGTCCATGAACCCGAGGTACAATGTGCTATTTTTGATTGTTTAATTAAAAACAGTAGCCACTAAAATAAAACTGAAAGCACATATATTTTGGAGGTTGAAAAAAAAAAAAAACTTTTACTGGATATCACATTTTGTTCTGTTTTTTTTTGTCTTTCTTCCTTGTTTGGTCTCTTTGTTTGTGTACATGACTTATTTGCTGCAGTTATCTGTGAAATGGAACACAGATCTGATCTGAACACCACTTTGGTCGAGTCATTTGGAAAGTGCGTCCCTGCTACACCAAAGCCAACAGTGGTCACGCCCCCCTCTGCAAAAAAAGCAAGACAAATGATCACTGGAGCAGCCACACTGACAAACAACAATTCAACATCCACTGGCATGACCAATAGCACTACTGCTACTCACACAACTGCTAGCCATGCTATTACTACCACCAGCAAACATGAGACGACAAAGAATAATAAGGAAGGTGGCAAGGAGAAGGGAAAGGAGCATGATAAAGGAAGCAGTGAGGATGCAGAAGCCAAAAATCTTTACGGGATCTTCCAGCTGTCTGACAGAAAGTTCTGTAATTCGGGGTATTGCCCATCCGAAAATGTGTGTCACACCTCCTGCACAGGTGAATCCTTGCACTCAAAGCAAACACAGATTTATTAGTTAAGTTTTGTTTATTATTTTGTATACTAAA
>VOQK01008773.1:27092-41983 GCA_015052645.1 Benitochromis conjunctus | reverse complement strand
AAAGCAAATAAAAAGGTTTGGTCTGTCTCCTGAAGTTTTAAGTCTGGGCGCAGTGCACTTGATTGAAGTTGGTTGGAAAGGGATAAAGATGTTGTGAAAACTTTTTTGGGACAGTCTTGAGTTCTCAGAAATGTTACAGCTATTAAAAAAAAAAAAAACATGTCATCTTAGTGTGCCCGTCATATTTATGACACTGTCAGTATAGTCTCAATCATATTGCTCAGATTGGATGGCAGTAACAATAAAATATCTGTCACTGATATATCAGCTGTCTACATCAAGACATAGAATAAAACAGAAATGCGTAATATATGTGTTTATTTTACACACAGATGCTCAGATTTGCTCCACCAATAATCTTCGGTTTTGCAGATTGGCCTGTCTGACTGTACCTTGTGGATGTTTTCTGTTCCTGTTAGACACAACAGTGTCTCATTAGCTCAGTCAAAACATAGTGTCCAGTAATGCTTGTTTTCCTCTGCTTATCCTTCCCATGTTTCTTCTTGTTTTAAGCAGGCCCTGCAGGATGGTAGCTGGTTTTAGTATTGTTTGTGTCACGGTACTGGGTCTGCGACCCAGTGTGTTGTGTATTTTAGTTTTATTCATGGATTATTGTATTTTTTCTCCATGTTTCCTGTTTTATTTTAACAGAGTCTGGTGTGGTTTTGTGATTGTCTTTAGTCTCACTTCCCTGTGATGTTATTATGTTTCATTTCAGTCAGCTGTTTCCCCATGTGTTCCCACTTCCCCTGATCACCTCCTGTGTGTATTAAAGTCCTCGGTCTTCCTTTGTTCATTGTCAGGTCGTCTGTTATTCTTACCACAGTTATCATAGTCGCTGTCATAGTTATCACAGTATATCATAGTCAATCATAGTTCTTCATAGTGTCTCAGAGTTTTCATGTCTGCTGCTGATTGTCAGCTTTTGGATCCTGTATTCAAAAACACCGGCGAACCCCGCCGTGACAGTTTGACATTAAATCTGTTACTCCACATGCCCTGAAGTGAGGTACAACTGCAGTATTTTATTTCTACTTGTGGAACGTGATATTTGCAGTCTGTAAGTAGTAGTGGTGGAGTTTGAAGGCATGTGTTCTCTTGGAAACAATAACTAACACAAACATGGTCACTGGCCTAATGAATGTGATAGACATCAGAGAGAAGGGGAGAGAAAGTTGATCTGTTCTCGAAGCTCATCAGCTCTGATTAAATGTGCAACACACATTCACGTGGCATGTCGCCTCTCTGTAATTTGGATCTTCTTGGGTTTTTTCCCACAATATAATCAGTGATTGATATTTTCCGTCTTTGTAGACTTGCCCAGTCATTTCCCAAGCCCATTGACTCCAAGCCCCTGCTGTCTCAGAGAGAAACTCCTCCATCAGGAACCCTGCAGCAACGCGGGGATCGGCGTCCACTTAGCGAGCCTTTTGACTGGGTTGACGCACCCCACTACGACAACACAGGTTTTGATGCAGAGGAGTCTCCTCTGGACCCTCCATCGTCTACCACCAGTCAGGGAAACCCTCCGCTGGGCTCTAAACCTCGCAGCTCGTCAACACACGGCCGCCGCCCCCTCCTCAGGCAAGACCGAATCGTAGGGGTCCCGTTGGAATTGGACACCCAGACACTCCCCTTCCACGGCAACCAACGACCCAACCAGGACAACGACTCCTCCGGACATCCTCCCCAGAATCCCTGGCAGAATTGGACCAGGACCCCGAGCCCCCTGGAGGACAGAACCGCTTTTCCTTCTAAGCTGGACCTTACACCTACTTCCAGCCCCAATCCCGATCGCAAGGACATGGATCCAAGGTAAGTGACTGACGGACAATTTTTATTTGCACATAGTTTTGCAGCAATAAAATAGCAAATCAGCTTACTTAACTCAGGTTTGTTGCCATGCAAAAATACCAAAATGTCACTAAATTGAGATTGTGAAAACATTTCAGTTTTCATTTCTTAGTTTTATGTTACTATAAAATGTATTTTTGGGGACAGTGCAAGGCCATTTTGATATGCTGTGTTTTAAATAAATCGAAGAAAGTTTTAAAAAACAAGTTCATTTCTAATAATTGTGAGCCGTAGCCTCAATCTCAAATTTTGGTCCAGCTGCTTCACAATAAACTGACTGTTGGTGTGCAAGTAATGTAGCTTGCGTTAGTTTAAAAAAATCACAGTTTCTACTATTATAAGACTGCTCTAATCCAGCTTGTTTTTGTGCTTCATATTTGAAAAACACTTATCCCTGTCATCAACTCACAATCCTTGATTCTTTCCTTCTCAGGCTTCAGCAAAGCACAGTGCCTTTGCCCGGCAGCTGGACATATCACGACAACAACGGGGAGCAGAACAGGAAGGATCAGCTCAGTGTAGGCGGGGTCAACAAGGTGACCGTGGTGATGAGTAAAAGCTCAGACCGCCTGTCCCCCATGATGAAGGAGACGAGATCCAAGTTTAAAAAGTCACAGAGCATTGATGAGATTGACATCGGCTCCTACAAAGTCTACAGGTAGATATTGCTCTGATTCTTATTCGGGATTGAGCAGCTTAAGTTTGATTGATTCTAACAATGCCACGTTCCTCTGCAGCATTCCCATGGACAGCTATAGTTCATCCATTGAGCAGCAAACTAGTTTGGACCGTCCAGAGCTTCCCGGTTCTATGGAGCAGACCAACATGTCACGGTCACAGTCTGCCCCCATGTTAGATGAGGAGATGGGATTCCCCGGACACGGCTCTGGCGACCAAAACCAGAGACTGAACCAAAAACCTGCCATCCCGCATAAAGCTTACCACTTTGACCACAACTACAACCCGCAGGTTCGATGGAGTTGTGAACCATTGGTAGCGCTTATATATTACGTTTTTAGACATACACAATAAAACTAAAATGATCTGATTGAAACCAAACAATACAAAGTTAAACAAACAAACGATTCTGTTCTTACCAATCAGGTGACCATGGATCGCCGGGTCCCTCCCCCTTTCCCCAACACACCAGATTATGTCAACCACTCATCGAAGGCTTTGGAGTACCTCAACCAACCAGGGAAGACATTACCCAAAGAGCTAGTGAGCCCTCGGTATCGTGCATATCCACCCTTGGAGATGTTTTCTTTCCCCCAGTCGCCAATCAACCAAGATGGTCCGCCCAGCCAGCAGCAGCAGCCAGTCCCAACTCAGCGCTCCAGACCAGGGTTTCTAAGAAGAGCAGACTCGCTGGTGAGCTCTACGGAGCTCGCCTTGTTCCGACGGGTTCATGAAGCTCAGCAGGAGGCGCTCCAAGAGTCTCAGTACAGACAACAGGTAAGCACAACAAATGCACTACCTTTAAACATATTTTTTAAGTGGATGTGATTTTTCATTTACTTTATTGAAATGTAAAGTAAATGATAGAAATGTGTTTCTGTCACACGCTGTTAATTCCCTGAGACCCAAAGTTAGTTTTTGTTAAGGCTCTACTTGAAAGTCCTCCCCATCCCTATGCATTTATTTTAGTCGTCGTGGTAAAGGGCATTTCCTAAGGTAAAAGGTGCCTCTACAGAAACATTGAAGCCAGGATGAAAGATCACACCGCTCATACACTTGCTTTCAGTTCATCAAAATAACATGAATTTGTTTTTAAGATTTTTTTTTTTTCCAACTCCCACTCACTTTCCATCTGTGACCCTCAGGCGGATCCCCCTCTTTATGGCCGGGCTGTCTACTCCACCCCCATGGAGCACTCCGCGATGAGTAATATGGCCGACAACCAGAGTCAGATGCTGCACAACAAGAGAAACGGTCGTTATGACGACGACTACCCTACTTACCAGGAGCAGAAGAAGCCCATGATTGGTTATCCAACCAAGAGCCTGACTCAGCGGCGTCCCCTGTCTGCCAGAAGTTATAGCACTGAGACCTACGGAGCATCTCAGGTACACACTGTTTGTCTGAGTGTTTATGTTTCTAATTTTAAACTGAGTCCTATTAAAAGAGGCTATATTAAAGTGAAAGAGTCATGTTACAGTTATAATATAATGGCTCCAACTTTGTTTAAAGATGCCTTAAAATAATATCAGGGGCAGATCATCATTTTCAAAATCCCATCTTGACATTTTCAAATATCTCATTTTGTCTGGTCAGCAGTCAAAAGCCACAATGATTCAGTTACAACACAGGAAGATGGCAGAATAATCTGCCCTCCTTTTAATATGCCTGCTTTCATGTCATCTCTTTGAGGATGTATTTTTTTCACTTCAATTTTCTTACAGGTACCCGGGCTCAGGTTATTGTAGTAGCAGACTAAGAGGCATAGCACTGGTGTCTTTTGCCCCAGTCATATCTCTGAAGGCAATCCCTCGTCTATAAATAATCCCTTCAGGCTATTCTGGGTTTGCCTCAAGTTAGACTTTCCCAAATTAGTCACAGGGAAGTGTCCAGCAGCATACTGATTAGCAGATCACTTCATCTGGCACCTCTCAACAAGAAGAAGCTGGGCATGGGAAGTTATGTAAGGGCTTAGATAGAGCACATGTTTGCATCGCTGTTGTCTTATGTGCCATATGATCCAATAACATTGATCGCTATCAGTAATATTAGCAGCTTTGCTAAACAGCAGCAGTATCACTCACACAGTTGATCAGACCACCTGTTGATCCAGACTGAAATATAACAGCTGCCAGTTGGATCACCGTTCAAAGTAATTCCATCTGTCTATTGATCAATTTATCCACTCACACATGTACACACACACACCCAAAGACACCTTTAAAGCACATTGCTGTTATCCTCAGAAGCACTGTGTTTTTAGTGCTAATTTCTTATGGGTCACAGTGGGACTGGAGCCTGTCCCAGCTGTAATTGGATGAGGGGCGGGGTACACCTTGGATAGGTTGCCAGACCATCACAGATGGATGCTAAACTAAGACGCTGAATAAGCAAACAGAGACTCCTATACATTAAATGTTTTGTATTGAGTATTGAGTCCTTCCTGCTTTTTAGTACACGTAAAGTAACATTTAACACAAAAACCTATCAGTACACTCTCACAGAGCTAGTAGCGTGCTGTAGGGTTGATATTGATTTAAACAATTGACCAGCACTGTCTTTCCCTTTGTGTTTGCAAGTGGTTAGCAGAAAAACAGCAATTTAAGGGTTCTAGTCCTTTTGAGGAATGTCCAGTGGTACTATTTTGTGGTTTATTTACCACTTTGTGGCAGTGCAACAAGCTGTAAGCATCATAAATAGCGTTACATATATTATTTAATACCCCAAAACCACTCACTTTTAACCACTTGAAAAATTTACTCTTTTCAAGCTTTTTATCCACAGAATGTTCAAATATGAACACTTGTTAATTATGAACCTTGTACATTTTTATGTTTAAATATTAACTCCTTTGTGTTCAGGCACGTCCGGTGTCTGCCCGTCCCACCATGGCCGCCCTACTAGAGAAGATGCCACCTGACTACACACTGGCAACCTGCCCCGAGAAGCCACCCGATGACACCATCAAAGTAAGACCTGTTGTACCCCAGAAACCTGAAGACATCACCTCCAAGATGCCTGCCGACTGGAGGCAACAGCTACTCAGGCACATAGAAGCGAAACGACTGGACAGGGTATGTCAGTGCAGTGCACACACACACACACATAAGAGAGAAACACATGTACACGTAGAAAGCATTCGGAAGCCCTCCCTGTGTGTATTTGTGTAAGTCTGTGTTGTAAGGTTAACCAGATTCATGTCTGGCTGCATGTGTTTCCACTTCACACCGTCACTCCGTCAGCCTGACCGGCTGCAAACTCACTACGACAGACAGCGCAGTAAATTCTGCATTGTCATAAATCTTTTGATCTCGTGTCGTGTCCTCAAATCATCTCTGTAGAAGGATTTTAATGGTGCTTAAAACAACAATATTTTAATCAATTTTTTTGGTCTGTTTTACACAATCACATGTTAAGGATCGTGCAATAGTATCACTGCAAAGAAGTAACATTTAGGAAAATGCTCTGATGTGCTTTCTTGACAGTTCAGTTATTCTTTGGATTGATAAATAAAAAGCTACAGACTTTAAGTGCAACTTAAACTGTCTAAAAGATTTTTGAGCACTGAGTACGAATAGAGCTGTTGAATGTTGTTTTGGGGATTTCTATCTTTCTTTGGCCTCCAGTTTTATACTTACCTGCAAACACGAGAGTGCTATCAGTCCTTTCATCTAGCTCCCAGCGAGAAAGCGAATGAGCCTATTTTCGAAAATGTCAAACTAATTACTGAGAAGCGGTATCTCAGCAGACAGGACAATCAGACATGCTCGGGAGGAGGTCTGGAGCATACAGTTATGGAAAAAAAAAAGATAAAGGCTGCAGAATCTAAACAATATGGTCCACCAAACCCGTCACACGGTGCCTGATGCGTCATCAAAAATGAAGTCTTTTGGTTATAGGTTTGATTGAATTGTTTGTTAGATATGTTACACGACAGCTAATCTGAAAGCCTTACATACAAATGTTGGAATGAACTGATCCACCTGTTGTTGCCTGTATGACGCACTGTTCTGTGTGTATTGACCGATCACTAGCTAACATTTCTCTGTGCTTTCAGCAGCTCTGCACTCTTGTTGTTGTTGCTGTTGTTGTAGTTGTTATTATCAGTGTTATTGTTGTTTGTTTGTTTGGAGCTCACAGTGTGTTGTCGCCATGCTACAGCCCGCTGTGTTGGCTCCGCGCCCTCCTCCTCCTCCCCCCTCCCCACATTCACCCAAGTCGTGTGATGTTGTCTTCTCCAATCAGAGTGGTGTCCTAAAGCACAACACGCTCACGCTGGGCATGCTCTGTCAGGGCGGGGGTCACGGCCAGGGGCGCAGCAGCACTTTGAACTTTAACCTTTACAATAACACTAAGCATGAGCCCCCTGCTGGCCGCTGGCTGCCACTACCTCCACCTCCGTCTGCTAACGCTGTGAGTATCCCTCCAAGAACAATGAACCCCTGGTACTGTTGTTACTGATGCTTACAGTAGATGATTAAAGACAATTTCAGCTGCTCCCTCTATACATTCCCACAGCTAGTACAAATGATTATTTAAATAAAACAATGGCCATGCAATTTATTTTTGTCGCTGTTATATGTTCCCTGTCTACAACCCTGTTTTTGTGGTGGTGGGGGGGGTTTCTCAGCATGACTTGAAATGGTTCAGTACCCAGTGTGGCAGCCTGGTGGTGGATTGTTGTAGCGGATTTAAAACTTGAAATATGTCACTTACCATAACAACAAACAGAAACTTACTGTATCTTTGCTTTTCTGCAGCAGTCACAGTCAAATTTTGTCAGACAAATGTTTCATTCCTCGTTTACAGCGTTTTCAGTCATCTTAGGCCAGCTTACCTGTCACCAGCTTTTAATGGCGCTTTCTTTTCTCCGCCATGTGCCACTAAATACAAAGAAAGTTTTGGTCTTGAAATATTTTTAAAACACACAGATTTCTACTCAAGATTATTTTGTTCAGGGATACACCAATATATTGTTTCAATATCATATCAGCCTTACAGAGTTAACGTTTTCTGATGGTAGTGCCCATTGATTTTCTGATAATCATTAATTATCAGCTTTGGACTGGTCAGAAGGCCCAGAGGAAGGGCTGAATGACTTTAACCCTCTGACTCATGGGTGCTAGGTGATAGCACCAACCCTATCCTAACTCTATATTTTGGAGACAGCTAAAACGGACACTTCAGGAAGAAAAGGGGCTTTAGTTAGTGTTGGAGTCATGGCTGGTGAAGTCTTAGAAGGTGAAAACAAGTACTTTTTTTAATGAGACTTTAATGAGACAATGGGCAACATTGCTATTTGAAACTTTTTTAAGTTTCAGTTGTTATTTCTGTAACTATCTCAGTGGTTTGATGTGGGCACGGCTCATTTAGGCTTCATTTACACAGACCTGGAGACCAGATGGTGACAATCTAGCAACCACCAGTTGGTCACTAAGAAAAACTGTGTATTCTGCAGTCAGTTGTTGAGTATTTGTAGGAGGTTACTGCCAGTCACTGGTTGAAATAGGGTGCAGGTTGCCATGGTTTGCCAGTAGTTTATATGGAAGATGCTGATTTGTCTGCAAAGGTAGTAAAACTGTGACAGTGCTACACAAAGTGGAAATGGAGTAAAAGCTGCGCCTGTTGAAATGTGTTACTTTTATTTTGAAGGTGAGTGTCCTCCGTTTCTCTCTTACTTAGACTCCATTTGCATTTTGAGTTACACTTTTTCGAATTTATTTCTGAAAAACTCTCATTTAAGCTGGGTTTTGGGGGGCTTTTGGTGTGGAAGGAAGGGGGAATCATAAAAACGATGTTGAATATGGTATCCTTCATCTCGAAGGAGAGAAACCTCTTCCAGCCGTGTTAATTCTCCCAACTGAATCTCAGACGAGCTGTCTGAAACTCCAGGAGATAATAGGAAGACATGATTGGGGTAACTACAGTTTAACGTTCATTGTCAGTAATGACTACTTCGTCTCTTTCAGACCCCATCTCAGCAGGGTGGCGTGCTGGACAATGACCAGGAGGGGGTGTCAGGAAGCAACCAGTGGGCTCCCTATTCGCTAGGCAGGAGGGACGTCCCACCTGACAACCTGTTAAAAAAGGTGAGAGTTGTTAACGTCTCAGTGAAGCATCGCATCTCTGTTTTTAATGCACTGAGCATCTTCTCGGTGACAAAGATAACTATTTGTGCAATTACTTTTAATCACACGTTACATGTATTCTGACTGCCCGCTCTCCTTCCACAGAGCGCCCATTCCCACAACCCTTCCCATCAATCACACAACACCATGATCGTCACTTCCTCTTCCTCCTCCTCGGCCACTACACCTCATCGTGTGGTGGGTCAGCAGGGCTACGATGGGATGATGAACAAAGGAGGCCAATACAACCAAGGGATGCAACTGTCAGTGGTTCCATCTGGGGGGCCGGGACAGTACCAAGGCAATATGTCTCAAGGTAATTGGCAATAAAATCATTTTATTTCTATTTATAAATGTTCACACATTTATAAATGGCACACTTATCTATTTTAGAAGCTTTGTTTTAGAGTTAGACGCTACCAGCCTGTTTTTCTCCATACAGCCCCTGGGCAGGCTTACCCCAGCGGTGGCCTTCCTATGGCCCTGTCCCAATCCGGAAACCAACCCCAGTACAACCCCCATTCCTCCCACACCTCCCATCAGCCCGCTACCAATCCTCAGTACCATGTCAACCAGGGCATGGGCCATAGCAACCAGGTCGTTATGACCACCCACACCAACCCACGGCCTCAGAGCGCTCGCTGCCTGTTGCAGACTAAAGGCCAGAAGAGCACGGATGGTTTTCAGGAGCAGGTATCTGTCTGTGTCTGTTCATGTGTCTGCCTGCACCAACCGCACCACAAGCAATATTGGAGGTCTTTTCAAAAAAGGACTCTTCTAATATTACTATATATTACTTATATTACTATTACGTATGTAGTAGAGGGGAAGGGATAGAAGAGATATTTCCGTAGCAGTAAATGTGAATGCGTGGATGGAATAAATACGCTCCTGCATGTAGGGTTACCACTCTGTAACTATTTATTTAGCTTTGTTTAGCTCTATCTTTACAGGAAAGTGGTTCCCTTAATCTCTATGATCTGCTGTTTGGTAACTAACCAGCAAACTAAACTGTCATAGATACGAGCGATTAGTGTTTATATGTTTATGTCAGTTTCATTAGACAAGGAGGGTTCAGATTAGATGCTCAGTTTGGCAAGGAGAATTGATTGATACCAGATATAATCATAGAGTTATATCTGTTAAGGAAAAGAAAGATGGACTTTGCCCCTGTGCCATCACAGAGTGGTTTGTGGAGTCCTGTTTTGAAGCCTTAGCTTAACGATTATGGACGTTGCCACCTCTTTTTGGATGACACCAAAAGGGTGGAGCACTAACTTATCAGCTATCACTAGTTAATGTTCTCTCACAGACTAGCTAGGTTTATTCAGAGATTTTATGTGTACATCATACAAATACCTGCTAGTGGCTGCTAGTTTGTGCTAATTACAATAAAAACAAGAAATTGTGCATTTTAATTTGCAGATTTACAGACTCAGACGGGCTGTGCAACTGGCCAGAACTAAAACTAAGTCTAGATGTGCAGCTCAATAACTAGAAGCCCAGCGGACAACCTCTGGCAGTGTTTGGCCTGTGTCAGCATATGCTTTTGTAAACATGTCCTTTTTTTCTGATGTAAACTAGGCCAAAACGGGAATCCATGGGGAATTTACTCTCTTTTGGAGCCAGCCTCAACTGGCCAATCGGGAAACTGCAATTTTTCCATACAACTGCAGACCTTGCTTGGCACTTGGATTAGACCATTGCAAGTCAGCAGTCAATTAAAGGGGGGAAATCTAGAGATATCTCATTCTTCTAAATGCAGTTTTAGCCACTTGACTGGAACAGCCTGGCATGAAACATGTAAAAAAGTGACCGAGATGGGATTAAATTTGAAATATTTCAAAGGATGAGATTAGAGTGCCAGTTGTGGTGGAAACCTGAAGATCTAAACAAAAAGCAAAGATCTGTGTGCCTCAGCTGTGGCGCCCATAGAGGACCTCCAATACAGCATAGGTGCTAAAACATGTTGCCCGTCACACACAAGCACACTTCCACATGTTGTCTGATCACTGTCTGTCTGTGCAGTGATTTTTCACGAACTTTGTATTTCACTTTCAGTTGTTGTTTTGTTTTTCTTTTCTTCCTGTATCTCTCCCTCCTCTCTCTGTAGCTGTGCGTGAGAATAGAGAAGAACCCTGGTCTCGGTTTCAGTATCTCTGGTGGCATCAGCGGCCAGGGGAACCCCTTCAAACCCTCCGACATGGTACGACCTGACCCGGCCTGCCAGCCAATCGCAGCCCCCCCCTCCGGTTTTACCTCAGAGTTGCCATGGAAACTGCTGCTTGTTACTGCAGTGTTTTCTTTCTCTGTCTGTTTGTCTGTCTGTGAGACAACCGCTTAACGTGGTTAGCTGTGGGTCTGTTTGACTGCATGATGTTAAATGGAGGGTTGTGCTATTAATTTGGTGAAGAAACACTAAGGTGTGATTGGGGGTGTTTCCAAAACTAAACCTGAGCATTGTTAGACTCACTAGTGATTATGATAATTGAGTCTGGCATACTTTAATTTTAGGGTTGTTTTGATATGTGATTTAAATACCCGCTCAGCATCCACGGCAAAGCTCCCTGTTTGGTTGGTCAGCAAACTTTAAACGGCTATGTGCACATGCATGCACATATAAGATAAGCCAAACTGTCTTATCATTCCTACTTCTGAGTCTGACAGTGTCTGTCAGTGTATGCCAGCACAGAGAGCCTGTTGGGGTTGCAGCTCCCCAAGGCCTGCTGCACATGGCAGTCTGTCCTAGAAACACACTGCTGCAGTCAGTCTAAAGGAGCGATGCTGCTCACGGTGCTCTGACTGCTATTTTGGGAAAGCTGCTCAGTTCTGGGACACCGTGGGTGATTTCAGATGTTCACCACTTTGATCCAGGGACAGGGTAGTATGACAGATTTTGACTGACTGTTATTCTGAGCAACAGAGGAGACGACTCCCCTATAAATAGAAAGCACACAGAAAGAGTTCTTTAAGCATCCCGCCCTTGCAGCAAACGGGGAAGTTTCTTCCAAGTCGGGAGTAGACTGATTATGTAGAAACTGTCAGTTCATCATTTTAGTTTTTGAAGCAGACAACTGGTGAAACAGTTGCTGACTCGTGCAGTTATTTTAATACTCCCTCCTCTGCTTGTATCCATAAGTCTTGCACTAGCTGCAGTTTGTACATTATTAATGCTGCGTTACACGGGCAGAAAATGGAGTCAATGCAGATGAACATTTTGTCAGAGGAATACGAGATAAGGTTACGTTATCTATCCAGTTAGTGTGGAGCAGTGGGCATTGTGGAACACTTGGTAACGTTTCACTTTAGAGCCGAACGCTTGCTTTTACCATACATACTGTGGCGTCCGGCGAATGGTGACGGTGGACGTGTCAGTCAGTCACTGCTCATCTGCTGGGCATTCGCAGTGATCTCAGATAATGCCACTGAGTCATGTCAGCATGTATGGTTCAAAGGAAATGTTATAAAGTGAAATATTGATTTAGATGTCCCCCGTGTCATGTGATGTAGACTGTGTGTCTGCTTTATCTAACTAACCCACAGGGTCTCATAGAGGGAGCAGATGGAGGATATTTGTCTGCTGTCAAAGTTACAGTGCTGGGATTCAACCGCAGCTATCACATCAAGTATCCTCCTCTGAATCCTTGTTGTCGCTCTGTTGTTTCCATTCACACGTGCGAGGCATCAAGCTGAAGCCATTAACAGGTGCTTTGGCGTTTTGTCAGCGGTAGTCACCTCAGCCATCAATTTGTCAGCAAATTCAACTCAAACTAAAAGCAAATGCCTTTGATTATTCTTTGAACCTCTTTTCTGGCCCGCTTGTGAGAGTGCATCTGTTTGTCGTCTGATATGTTTGCAGCTATTTTTGGTTAAAGACAGGATTAGCTTTCAAATGAACTCGAGGTGAAAGAGTTAACAAGGGCTGTATGTTTGAAAACAGCTTGACTACTAAATTATACATCTATGGTTTTTGATCCCCAGAGCCTGCTACGGCCGTGGCTCTTCCACAGGGCTGTGGCTCCCCCTGGTGGACAGCTTGTTATTTGCACTCGTGCTTTGGTGGATCTGGGACATGCCCAGGTGTCCAGGTGAATCAGAAGTTTAGCACCTAATTATTGTACAGATGGTACAGTAGCAAATTGGTATCAAAACCACCAAATATAACACGGCTGTACAAAACAATTTAATCTATATTTACTTTTAACTCTTTACCTAACAGAAAAAAATACCTTCTTTAAAAATGTTGCAAAACAGAATAATCTCCAGGCCAGATCTCCAAAGTAACTGAAAGTTTACAAAATGTGTCTCTTAAAGTACAGCTCGTGTGTGCCTGACAATATTTGTTTCTTCTTTAAAAATCTACCAGAAGTCATCAACAGGTGTCTAAAAATGAGCAATAATGATAATATCCTCAGTGTTTGACTTAAAAGACACACTGAGGCCCTCTAAGCCACTGGCACAGTTTTACGTCTGCCTAATTAGGACTCGGCGAGCAGAGACAGAAACTTAGTTCATGTGTTGACTGGATTGGGATCTGGGCTTTGATCTGTGAGCTTCTCAGGGTCGGTTTAAGAACAGAAGACTGAGGGTTTTAAGGATCAGAACATGGATTTCATAATGTTTTCTTTTCGTTCGATCTGGGTTAGGAACATTTGAAAATCCAATTTTCTGTTCCTTCTCTTGTTAGATGTACTGTTGTTGCACACTGAGCTGCTGAGATACCAAACACATGTTTAAAGGAAAAGTCTAAAGTCCCTGTGTGAAACATTACCAATATTGTTCCTGAATATGTAGAAAATAGTCTCGTGACACTAGGTTTTTTTTGGACATGGAAGGATTTTGCAAGATGCTGCAGCTCTGCGTGCAACTGCTCTGTCGCGTGTAAATGTTTAATTGGTGTGACTAACGTTACACAGTTTTAGCCGCTAATAAACTTATTTGTAAAGTACAGTGAGCTTCATATTAGATCAGGAAGGCCACGCCGTCATACCCGGTTGAGTTGCCGACGCCGTAAAGAACAGACACATATAACGGCGTCGTACGCAGCTTTTTGCAGGCAAAATGAAACCAGTTTGTATCCTCATGAAGAAACGATTTTATCTGTATATGCATATATGAGGCTCACTGTATACTAAATGTCATTGTTTTCATGTGGAGTCACTGAACTAACCCTTCTCCTGTGGAACTGTTTAACATGAATATATGTGTTTGTTCCTGCATTCTCTCTCACGGACTGTAGTATGTAGGTGCTGCTGCACTCTCACTACTACACGTCCTATGTGTCACCTCTCTATGGCAAATTTATCCGTGTGTTCAACACAACCTGTTGAACCGTGTTGAGTCGATACAGGTGCATTGTCCTACACTTTCTGTGTCCAAAAACATCTTTCAGCTCTCGGTGAAAAGATGTTGGTGTTTTTACAATCTCTGCCTTGGGTTATTGAGGGAAAATATGGGGGATGAATTTTTTCTTCTGCCCTGCCCGCGACCTACTTCTTTCCCGTAGTGAGATCCCATCCCACGCCTGCTCTTCTTCCCGTATTCTTTAAATATTTACTGGATATATTTATATATATATTTTCTCTTTCCAGCCCCATGTCTATTATATGCCAAGTCTATATCCTTAAAAAATAGCTCCTAAATCTTTTTCGACATGTCTCTTTGGGAGGGCTTTATCACTCACTGTTTGTAAATTTTAAGATAGCCGCTAATCTGAAGGAAACGCAAGCACCTTACAACGTAACAGTTTCAGTGTCAAAATATATATGCAGCATTTGCATGCCTCTCCAAATTGTGAACAAAGAGAATGCTTTGATGAACTGGCCGTATATTTTTGGCATAAAAGTGATTTATTTATTTATTTATTGGGGGGGTTGGATATTGAAATGAGAATGAGAAGGCAAAGATTCTAAACCATCGTGTCCCTGTGTTGTCCTAACGGTGTATCATTTTGACTTATAGGGTATCTTTGTTACTAGGGTACAGCATGACGGGCCCGCCGCCTCCGCCCTGCAGCCCGGAGACAAGATACTGCAGGTAACACCTGCTCACTCGCCATCACATAGACATCACAAACATCCGCATCTTTTCCCTCCCATTCCCGGCCCCACCCTTTATTCTTATTAAACTGTGACGTGAAAAGCAAGAGTGTAGTCATCCTACTGAATCTTTATGTTAACTGTAAATTAAGTGTGTGTAAGACTTTTCCCGCTACATATTCTACCTGTGTGT
>VOQK01008771.1:10648-24132 GCA_015052645.1 Benitochromis conjunctus | reverse complement strand
GGGGGGGGGGGCATTGGAAATGTGGCCCTGTGCCAATTGTGTCTCTTTGTATGTGTGTAGTGAGAAGGAAACACAAGAGGCTAGTGGACTAGGAGTGGGGCCATGGGGGGCCCATTGACCGCCAGTGACCTGCAAACTCATCAACATGCCACTGAGTGTCACAGTGCAGCTCTGGTTGCTCCCCCACTGCTGGCCTGCTTTGTTTTCACATGCGCTCCGGAGGGGACTATTTGTAACCTGGGTGGGTGACCAGATCACACACGGCTCCTTGGCCAGCAAAGCTTTCCTCAGTCATAGGCTCGCCTTTTTGTGTGGAATCACACTGAGTGGACCAAAGTCCCGATGAAAGCCTGCTGTTGTTTTTAAGTGCCACGCCACTGAAGAATGCAAATAAGGCCATTTCCATGAGTCAGCACAAATCAATCTTATATTATTCACATTAGCATCAAAACCTTGCATCATTCTTTTTTTCTAAAGAATGAGTGATCTAGAGAACGGGAACTTTATGGCGTTGCCAGGTCTATGCTTTTATAGTATTGGTAACACAATCGCCATCCCTGAGCATGCACTGCTGCAGAGATGCTTCTCCACAGTTGGAAGAAGAAATTGCCTTCTGACTTAAATATACGTGTCTCAACAAAATAATTATGGCTTCCTAATTTCTGCCACTTTATCAATGTAGTACTCCAAATAAAATAATAAGCTATTACTGATGAAATAGTTCAGGAGTTTTATGAATTTGACTGAGCTCTGTGGGTACCTGTGATGTTAACTGATCCCAGCTCAGTGAACGACAATACAATATTTGTAGGAGCAGCCTCTCCAGGAGCAACACACTTCTTCCTGGTGAGATGAAGCTTTCCAGGATGGCCAACAAACTTGATGCCCTCTGGAACCGACACTTTTAAATGAACCTGCGAGTGGAGAGGAGAAGAAGAGACAAATAAGAGAAAAGTGGTCTCCTCTGACAGCCTATAATGACATCATATCTGTTAGGCACGCCCCTCCCTCATATAGCGTGCTTCATCAAAGCTCTGAAAGCAAGGGCGAATTTTTTAAATCACACTGTGAATTTTCCATGCTGACTGACTCATGCTTCTCAAACTCCCTGAAGGATTAAGTTCCACTCATCGTCCAATTTTCACAGGGCTCAGTAATGCAGAAGGATCTTTTAACTGTTCTTTATCCGCATGCCACAAGTCATAAATAACTGAGCAGAAAATATAGGAATCACATGTTGCTGGGGTGGACATGAAAGGACGGGCTATTCTGGTTTGCATATTCACCTAACATGACATCAGGGCAACACACGCACAGGCCATTTAACGGGCTCATCTGCAAACATCATGATGTCATCCGTATGGAGTGCAGGATGGACCCATTTAAGGCCAGGACAGAGCTTAGAGGGCTCTTCGGAGTAAGTGCTGACACAAACATACTAGGCTAATCTCTTTATTGTCACATTACAAACCTATACTTACTTTGGAATCTCAAATTCGTCTGCACTGCTGGGCCTACCGAAGAAGTTATTTCACTGGAAAATATCTGTTCTGTATGTGTATATAATATCGAACCAGTTCTGATACATGCAGAAATAATAATTTAAAAAACAGGTCAACACAGAGATTTGCATCTTATATTTTTTTTATATTTCCTACCTGGAAGATCATCTGGAATTTATGGCATGTACAATTTTTAGTGCATAGTTATGAACAAAATGAAGGACTGGACGAATTCCAAGATGTACCCGGTCTGAACTACAAGCTCTGCATAAAGAACGCGTTGGAAGAAGGTGTCCTAAGGGGTCCTGAAGTGGTCTGAGAACTCATATATGTGTTGCCTGGTTTCATCCCTTTCCAAAATTCCCAAATCTCTATGACTATGGATTTTATCAGCTTATCATTGGGATTTTGTGTCTCTGTATGATCCTGTAATTCCACTAGACCTACTTCTGTCTAATAACTAAACAGAGCACCTATTTCATGCCTAATGTGACTGACAAACCTCCAGATTCTTCTTTGATGGTCCGTCTTGCTTTTCCTCTTAGAAACCTTTTCCTCAACCAAATCTAGGGTCTGATCATAATGAGTGTTGTGTCTGTCTGACAGACTATATTTAATATTTAACTATAAAATTCAGGTTACTGAGACATTTGCCTAGGGTGGCTGGCCTCTCCCTTAGAGATAGGGTGAGAAGTTCGACCATTCGGGAGGGGCTCGGCGTAGAGCCGCTGCTCCTTCACATCGAAAGGAGCCAGCTGAGGTGGTTCGGGCATCTGACAAGGATGCCTCCTGGGCGCCTCCTGGGTGAGGTGTTCCGGGCATGTCCCAACGGGAGGACTGGGCTTCTCTGCTTGGGCTGCTGCCCCCGCGACCCGGCCCCGGATAAGCGGAAGAAGACGGATGGACGGATTTGCCTAGTGTGGTCTTTAAGAGCCATCTTCAACTTTTGGAAGGTAATTTTTCTGGGTTGCTTTTCTCCACTTTAATACAATTTCAATTTCATTTTTATTTATACAGCACCAAATCACAGCTGTCTTAAGGTGCTTTATTTTGTAAGTTAAATACCCTACAATAATAGCGAGAAAACCCAAACGACTCCATGTAAGCAACCACTTGGCGACAGTGGGAAGGAAAATCTGCCTTTAAATAGGAAGAAACCTCCAGCAGAACCAGGCTCAGTGACGTCATTGTGGTTCCTAACTTGATGTTCTCACAGACTCTTAGTAAGTTTAGATGGAGTCGTTTTAGGATTAGTGTTAAAACTAACTTTTAAGAGTTTGCATAACATGTCATACCAACCTATAATTAGTGACAATGTATTAAAATATAACTTCTGGGATGGTTTACAAATCATTCAGAGCACTTTTCCATTTTATTTTGAAACAAATGGTTCGAATCCAATAAATGATTAGTGGACTAAACTATAAAAAAGCACAGATGTGACACGGCCTGTCTTAAAGAATATGATGTCAAGTTTGTACTTGAAGGCACCTGCTAGGAACTAATTTCAGAGCC
Source organism: Benitochromis conjunctus (assembly GCA_015052645.1). Lineage (NCBI taxonomy): Eukaryota > Metazoa > Chordata > Actinopteri > Cichliformes > Cichlidae > Benitochromis > Benitochromis conjunctus. The sequence goes on along the minus strand of VOQK01008771.1, from coordinate 21,115 downwards.
TTGTCCATCTGCCACATTAAGAAAACATCTTACCGCAGAGCAGGTAGGCAGGTAGTTGTAGACTGTGAGGGGAACTTTGGTCTGCTCCCCTCTGATTAAGCTGTAGGGCAGCGTAAAGTCCACAAAGAAGCGCTTGAAGGTACGAAGCTCTGCTCTCGTTCCTAAAGCCAACCCCTTCTGCTCGGACAGGGAAACAACTTCTGCCACCCATGTGGTGATCGAATCCGGCACATCCAGGTGCAGTTCGGCTTCCCCAGTTTCAGAGCTGTTACATGGAGATTCAACAGTGGAATAAAATCATTCCAGCATATTTTCTTTTTAAGACAAGCTATTAAAATTCATCAACTACAAGGAAGCGCTTGATCAAAGGCTGGGGATTACTTTAATGTTAGCACCTGTGTCAACACCAACATCTGCACCACCATAACTACAGCAAACACTCTAAAATGGACGGTTCTAAGGGACGGTCAGGTGTTGACCCAATCTGTTTCTTTGAAAGAAATGAGCTGAAGTCATTATTGGCAGCGCTCACTGGATGTTGGTCTTGGCAAACTGTAACAGGGCACAATAAACTTCAAAAACTGCATGTACACCCTTCCTTTTGATCAAAGCCGTCCAAAATCCATTTTAATATACTTTTAAGGAAAAATCAGAGCTCTGCACTTCACAGGAAATTAGTGAGAGCTGAAGTCCCATCCAAGGGAATCAAGCATATGGAAATCTATGGGCAATTCATTTATATTGGCTAAAAATGAATGGAAGGAGCTCTTGAGAAAGTAAGAGTCTGTTCCAAGATTGAATGAGGCATTTCACACCCAGTGGGAGAAGTGGTGGATGCTGCTGCACGATGGAAGATCGGCCGTCTCGCATACAGCATTGCCTCGCACCTTTCCTCTCACAAATTTCTTCCAAGAGTCTGTCATGTTCACGTTTTCCTTTCCAGTACTCTCTTCTTACCCTTACTCTCCAATCTTTTTTCTTCCAGCTCCATTATATATATATATATATTCTGCTTTTCACATATTTCTCGCCTCCTTTTTGCTCTCTGCAAATGTTTTTCCTGTATCTTTTTTCCTTTTTTTTTTTCCACATTTGCTCCTCTTTTCCATTTCTCTATTCTCTTAAGCACTAAATCACATAAAAGGATAGACGATCTGTTGCACCTGATATATCTAGCCAGAGGCAAGTAACGCACACACGCTCACACAAGACAAATATTATTTAAAGATTTAAATACCTGACGTTGAGGCAGTGCCACACCCAAGTCTCTGGGAAAAATGTACGCCTCCGCCTCTCTACTCTACAGCCAAAACACAAGAAGACATCAGTGAAAAAGCTTTAGCTAATAAAATAACAACATAATGGAAAAATATACTATTGAAAATTCCACAGCGATAAGTCACATCATGTGTTTAAAGCTCGGCACTAAAATGGGAAGTATTTGTAGCACGGAGGAATGTAGGTCTAACGTATGAAATAAAACAAAGAGGGTGATCTTGATGTAATTATTCTTCTGTTATGGGTTTGCGTTCAGATTCCTTGTTTTCAGTAAAGCACATGCCCATATTACAGTGTGTGGTCCAGTGAAGGATTACAGCTAATCTTCTTCAACAATAATAACCCACTTTTTTCCCTCTGACATTAAAGAGGGTGGAGTAATACATACAAGTACACAAATTTAATGGTTTAAAAGAACCTTCAAAACAGACAAAGATCATCTGTTTTCATCAGTTAAAGAGCCAGCATACATACACAAAAACAACTGAATATCCTAGACTATGACATGATACCACACCCAAGTGGCGCACAGTTTGGCTTTTAATACCAATAGAGTATGTTATTTGATAAGCTGGTTTCCTATAATTTACATTTAAAAATGTAAAAGTACTGTGTAAAAGTCTTGATCCACCCCTCATTTCTTTATATCTCACTAGGAAAATGGCAAATTTCAATTTATCGAAATGTGCAAAATACATTATTTAAGGCAAAAACCGAGATTGTGTACTTCTAACAAGGTTCAAAGTCAATACTTGGTATTACCACCACCTGAACTCTCTTGAACGAGCCTTCTTCTGATTTCTTTAAGTATTTTTCAGGAATAGTTCTCCAGGTTTCTTAAAGGAAATTCAAAGCTCTTCTTTGGATGGTATTCAAATAACGCTGCTGCCAATCAGATACTTTCCAGCTGTACTGCATGGTGGATCAAAATCTGATGGTACTTTTCCGCTTTCAGAATTCCATCACTTTTGACAAAATCCCCAAACCATGACAGAGCCTCTACCGTATTTTACAGAGGGCTGTAGACACTCGCTGTTGTACCTCTCTCCTGACCTCCTATATACATATTGACAACAATTTGAACAAAAAGTGCCAAATTTGGATTCATCACTCCATGAGACCAATGGTTTTCGGTCCAGTTCTTTGGCAAACCTCAGCCTTTTCCCCCATTTCCCTTCCCTTACAATGGCTTCTTCGACAGCCACCCTTTAACAGAGATAAATTCTGATGAACAGTGAACATTAGATAGATCAATTGAAGGTCCTGTGTCAGGTCTTTGTCGGATTTGTCCAATTTCCTCATTTTTTAAGGACACACTAGTTTTTGGCTTACAGCTCTTTAGGAATCCCCTTGATGGTGCAAAAACGCAAGCAAAAAGAAATTTTTGTAGATTCAACAAAAAAACCCTGAATAAATCATTTGTTTTTGCAGCGGGCTGCTAGTAACAAAGTATCTAAAGATACAATTTAAAATGTATTTGTTTTTTTTGCTAAGTTGCCTTTTATGTGTAGACACAACACTGGTTCATCCCTTGAGTCAGGGGCCTTTTTTATACTTGAATGATTCAACAGATTTAAGCGTCTTATAGATGAAAAGAATCATTTCCATGAAAATGGTCACGTACAAGGACTGCACTGAAAATGAACGAAAAAGCAGCCAGTGTCTAAAGAGAAACTTTAAAAGATCTTAAAAAAAGGCTGGAAAACTATTTCTCAAAACCATTTAAAAAAAATTAAAAGTAAAATATAAAGAAACGTGGGCTGGCACAAGAAGAACTTTCATGCAATTTATGAAAATTTTGAATAATACAATCCACACATTTTTAGATATGAGCTTATTAAAGTTATCTGATGCCCAGTGGACAGCCTTGGACACCTATAAAGCACATCCTGTACCTGTTTGTGGGGCGGGAGGGCATAGCAGCCACCAAGGTAGAGGTGTGCGGTTGAAAGGCAGGAACAGCTTCATCTGTGTACATGCTTCCACTCTGCCGATGGTTTAAACTCACCATATCTGTCATCACAACCAGTCCTGTTTCCTGTATTAAATATGTAGAGAAATAAACATCTGCACGTACTAGCACGATTACTTTTTAACCCAGTGACTGCACTAGCTGAGCTCTTTCACTAAGTGTATGTTCTCACTGTAAAAGCAAAGCGCGCATCCTTAGTGATGTCCCAGTGCCATGGGAACACAGAGGACCGCCTCCGTCTTTTTGCCGTCAGCCCAGGCCACCAGAAGTGTCCGTCATCTTTAGGAATGCTGAAAGCGTCTGAAACATCAAACTCTGCCAGCTCTTTAAAAACCTGTACAGTGAAAAACATATTTATATAAAGTTACAGCATAAGTACAGTTACTTACAAAATACAGCAGGTTAACATCTTAAAGGAAGTAATTTAAACCACCTCTCTAAATCTATACTATAAAGCGATTTTAATGCTTTAATCAATTGTTTATTAAAGTGTAATATCACCATAATCTATAAATATGACCAACCTTTTCAGGACTCAGCTGAAAGTCGGGCTTTAGCAGGTAAAGACTCTTATCTACAGTGGCCACACAAGCACAGGAGCCCCTCTGAGCCCGAACACGCAGGGTCACAGAGTCCCCCGGCATGGACTCATTGGTCGACATAGAAATAGATACCTGCAATCCAAAACATGACACATAAGTACATTCTGCATAAACAAGGTGCATTTAACACATTTCCGCTCCACACAATTGTGAATTTGCAAGACTGTACATAACATGGTTTATTGAGAAAACAGTTATAAATTTACTGAAAAAGTTCACAAGAGATTTCTCACTTTATCAAAAAATAAAAACAAAAGCTACTCGAACATAAAACTTGAACCAGAAGAATGTTCGGCTCATAAAAGAGAAAAATCTGAAATATCCATCAAAACTATGAAAATGTCCTATCGATCAAACTGTCAGCTATAAGACTAAATAATTTCAGCACTAGTTGGCAGATCCTCAGTGGCATTCGGAATAACATCAGTTATTCTAAGCAGGAAACTTTGGAAAGATATGGTCAAAAACAACATGACAGAGAGTGGAAAACTACAGCCTTTGAAAGAGGGAGGGATGGCCAGAGTCAGCTTTCACACATCAGAACTATTTTTCACCAGCACAAAGTCACAAATTAACACCGTTAATCGGTTCCGCCGCCCTCCTTTCACCATTCTGTAACCTGTCATCCTCTCCTGTCATGACCCCACCTATCTGCCTCCGGCCGCTGTCTCATCCTGCCCTCACAACCCCCCCTCCTCCGGCACACATACGCACAACACACACACACACACTTAGTGTTGTAAGGGCATACCAGAGAGCTGTAAATACTTCAGGGAGTTAACTCCACCTAATGCAGGCAGGAACTGGGGATCTCTCCCAAGCCAACACAGCTGTTTGTTTACAGACATTACACTGTGGTGTAATGGTTGGTGCATGGATACTTAGGCTCAGCTCCAAAATGTATACAGAGAGTGCACCCTTTTCTCCGGGTTTTAATAAATAGCTATTTTAGCAGCAAAAAAACCCCCAAAACAAAACAGGAAAACACAACTTAATTTTGTATATCCAAAAACACTGGTGTTTTGGTAACAAGCATATGCAACAGTACCAACTGCAGAACTTTTCTCTGGATGATTTAAGTTATAATACAATGACAATAGTTCTGTTTCCAAACCTGGTTCTCAAACTCGGGCTTGACAGGGATTTGCAGACTGTCTGTGACACCCTCACCGTTTTCCCTCACATAGTAGACCAGCAGACGGCTGAGTGGTGCCATGCTGTGACTAACAGGAAAACGTAGGTAGGACACACAGCTGTCCATCTCAGTCTGGGAGGAAGAGCCTGCAACATCTGGCAGAGTGACAGGGTGACAGTGCTTTCTCCAAAACTATCTGGCCTTCTGATGTCAAAGACCACTAAGAAGCTTGGACACTGATTTCCTAAGCACTACAACAATGAAAGAAAAACAAACAAACAAGCTAATTCATCAAAGGATTATTCTGTGAAACTTTATCTGTTAAAATTACCTGGACGACAGTGAAGTTAGAGTTGTAATAACAAGAAATGACTACCAGAAGCAGAAGGAGGCAGGTGGGTGCTGTGCATGTTCTTGTCAAAGGTGACTGTAGCCCTTTTCCCCCTGTGTGAGGCTGTCAGGTTGGCTGCCTGTTGGCCTGATAGGACAATGTTCCCCCTGGATGCTACCTCGTAATGCAGGGTGAAGTTACAGGGACAAGTGGATTTGAGAGCTACTTCTGCCTCTTGTCCAACCTACAGACAGAAATAAATATACTTTCAAGGTCACAGTCTGATGTTTTAAAACATGTTCAAATCATCCAAAGCGAAGCAAGAAACTCATACCAACCAAAAAGGTCAAACCTACCTTGAGCAGTGTGCTGGGACTCTGGATCTGGATGTGACACCTGCTAGGAGAGTACCAACTACTGATAGAAAGGTAGCTGGGCAAGTACTGGTTTCCAACTGTCCTGCCCTCAATGGATATCACCTTGGTCTTTGTCAAGAAAATACAAGTTTTCATGGGATTAGCTTCAAATTACTTCTTGCATCACTCTGTTTATATTACATGACAATAGGAAGTTCTGACCTCAAGCCAGACATACTGAGCTGCTGCAGGGATGGAAGGGATCTCAAAGGTGGCCTGACCGTCCTTGGAGATTAGTTCGCTAGTATAGACGTTGTCCTTCGGGGTCAGCTCTGCTTTAACGCGCACCCTTACCCCATCAGCCGGGCTCCCGTCAGGATAGGTGACCTCAATCTGCAAAGCAGAGGGATAACGAATGACTGACTAGCAGTTAAAGTCATGCTTTCTTTAAAAAGCACAACAAATAAATAGTTACACCAAAAAACAAGTGTCAAGCTCTCGAAGGTGATTATTTCTCTTTCGTATTTTTTCCCCGCAGTGCAAATAGCTTTATCGTGGACTCTCACCTTCCCTTTGTAAGGCAGACCAGGCTTGAACTGTTTGCGTGTATCCTTAGAGTACTTGATGTCAATGAGCTGTTTATGGACCGGTGTGGAATCATCAAATGTGGTTTGCTTGCTTCCATCTATGCTGGTCACAGAAGCCCAAACGCTAACAGTCCCCCTGAAGTGATCAGCCACATCCAAGGGCATCATGTCTTTGACGCACAGACTGAAATTTGCAGAGCCTTTGATCTGACAACAGAAAAGACGTGTATAATTTTGGTGTCAGGGTTTGGAGCTTAACCTCTAAGATAATAACAATGATTTACAGTGTATGCATAAAACAGTAGCACTTTGAAGGAACTCTGAATAATAATAAAGACAAAACAATAATCAATCAACAATCTTGTTTCCATATCAGCTTCGAAGTCTCTAATAAATTCACAAAGGATGTTGAATAGGGATTAAACAAACTAACCTCCATAGTTTTTATGACAGGGTGGCCCATCTCATGGCGGTAGTAGCCGACTCCATTCACTGTCATATTTACTGTCAACTTCCCAGTTACGGGTTTCCCAAAGGTATATCTACAGAAGAGTGACATGCCAGAGTGTAAAATTGATGATGTGTTCTTTTTTGTATTGTAAATAAATATTACAATAATAAAAAAACCCATTAAAACCTATTATAACTCCATAGTCACACTAAGGAGCTACAAGACTAAAACCACCTGCTTACCACTGAGTAAGCCCCCTTCATTCTTTCAAAACTGCTCTGACTTGTGGGGCAACAAGACCTCCGGGGATGTCATGTGATATATAGCACCAGGACAATGGCAGTGGACTCTGTGGACCAGGGTTTTTCTGTCATGTCAAGTTAAGTTTGGAGGTCAGGTCAACGCTTTGTGCTCTTTAATGTGTCCCTCAAGCTGATCCTGTGCAGTTTTTGATATGTGGCATATGAGAGCACACCCCTAAAGGAGGACGCTGCCGTCATGGGGAGACGTCCTATTTTGCAAGAATGTTTAGCAGGCGCTGTGTGTCAAAGTCCACACTTAAGTACCCACCGTTTCTCAGAAGAGCGCTGCACTGAAATGAGATTATGACTTCATCATAGTCAGTGGTTTTTATGTTGTGGATGATTAGTGTAAACAAAGAAAAAAAACACTCCACAAGTCCAGGTTAAAGTCTTGTCCCACTTTCTTACAGCGCTGAATTATTTAGTGACTTACCTGGCCCTGACTGTGGCCTGCTCACATAAGTTAAGATCACGGATGTAGCGTGGTGGATCAATCACCAACTCAAATTTGGGCACCACTGAAAGAAAGGCGACAGAATATTTTTTTGTTGTTATGTCTTATGCTACACACATTTTAATAGAGTAAAACAGTAAATATGCGTGTAACACAACTTGAAATAAAAAGACACCCATTTAAAAGAGCCTAAAATGCTAAAACACACACACATACACACTCATTAAAAGTGCTTTCAATAAACAATGGCAGTTGTGCAACACTGTGTAGGTCCTCACCATATTTCTGCACTTCAAACGACTTGTTATAGGTGTGGCCCTGCACCTCCACAAAGACAAACCAATCTCCCAACACAGGCTGGTCAGACAGAGGAAAGCTCATGTTCACCACCCCTACAGGAGGCAAAAATCTAGTTAACACATTTCATTCCTGCGTCCTTGATAGTGATTGACCAGACTGTACCAATCATTTATCACCGTTCCTCAATTATGAGTCCAGAAAAGTAGTGTTTTAATTCAATCGCCCAGAGCAACCTAGCAATGAAATGTAAACGTTCAGCTTAGACAAAGATGATGTAAAAATACTGCAAATGATGCGGCTCACCACAGCAGACAGAATGAAGTCTTTTCCACTGCACCATCCTGGATCCTCTTGGATCCTGGAAGATCAAAGTAGGATGTAACAAACCAATGTTAAGATTCCTTTACTTATACCAAAAATACAACTATGTGGTACAAGTTTAGTTGCTCACTGAATGTTGTTATCACACAACAGAAAAAGCATATAAAGTAAATAGTTTTATTATTGCTGAACAGTCCTCTCACCGAACTTGACCCAGATATCTGGGTTCTGTTTTCATTGCCAAAATACTTTAAAAACTCTTTCCAAAAATAACATATACTGTAGGCTAGAAGTGAGGAAAAAAATGCATGTGTGCTTGTTGCTACCGGTAACTCATGTATAAGCTGTTCTTCGCTGCCCATTAAGTCTTTGCTTGGTATTTTCCCAAATATTTCCTAAGATCTGTAAAGATGAATGAAGATCCAACGTGAGCAAGGTTTGCTAATACAGGGATTATAGTGTGTTGTGGGTGCAAAGAGACAAAGAAGAAGAGAAGAGAAGAGGTTCCTTTCATGTTGTTTATCCTTGTACTGGTCCAAAGAGCACCCTGTTATCTAGGTGAGCTGCCCTGACTTCTGCTCTGTAATCTCCAAGCAGGCTGGGAACTAAAATTGCCACTGTCCCATCCCGGACGTGGCTCTGCCAACCCTGGGTGGTCCTGTCAGCCTGCACTCACCAAAATATATGCCTCAATCTGCAAAAAAAGAAAAGAAAAAAGAAAAAGACAAGAAAAAGTTGCAATAAAGTTGATCAACAAAAGTACAAATCCTGTGTTTTATCTCTATGCTTCATCCCATTCATTTCTAATTCAACAGTTTTCAGTCTGTAAAATGAAGTACTGCCCTTTTACCTGCAATGTTCCTTTATAGCTGCAAACATCAATAAGCTGTCTGTGTGCACAGTTGCACAGTATATTTGGAGTCATTGCTAACATTCCAAGAGAAATGAGTCTAGCTTGGCTTCAGTAAATAGTCAACTGCACATTTGCTTGCACACAGCGCAAACTAAGCTTCTTCTCTTAACTCCACCAATTAAAAGGTGGAAAAGTATGCTCGCAGTAAACACTCAGTCATAAATAAAAGTCAATCTATCAGTTAATCACTAATAACCAAACCTGTTTTTACTAAAGATTATCATTCAATGGGTTTAATGTGTACTGTGAGTCTACTGAAGAAGCACAACAAACTGCTTTAATATTTGTCTGACTATAAGATCAATTCAGAATTACCTTTTCGTTTACTGGCCTCACGTCAGGGTCAACTGTGTAAACGTTGATGTGAACTAAAGACAAAAAAAAGAAACGCAATATCGTTAAAAGAAGTCTTTCGTGTTTTGTAATTAGAAAAATCTTCACGCGCATGAAAATCTTAATACTCAGCTGTCAGAATTCATTTGATGGGTTGAAATCCTTAATTATGCCATCAGGATCACGCAGTCAGCAGCTATGTCTACAGCATTTGTACAGCTCAAACCTAGCATCAACGCTCCTGCATCCACTGACTTATTTCCACTAACTGGCATTACTCTGTGATTAACTGATTAACTACCCGGTGCACTATGAGGGCACCTTTATGTTTGGGTTTGTAGATGGGCTTGTCAGTCTGGATGAACACAGCCGTGCCCTTGCTCTCCACGGTGACGGTGGTGTAGTTGTGGAAAATGTAACCTCCTTCCGCGAGGTGACGGTTCCCCCAGACCTTCAGATGGGCCTGGCCTCTCAGCCCCGAGGGAACCTGGTGGCGTATACACACATCCATAAACGCATACAAAAGCAAAGTCAGCGGGGACTGAAAACGTAAATTAGGGCTGAAGTGTTTACTCGAGGCTGTTGTGGCGACCCACGCATTCAAAATTATTCGCCGTGATTTATTCAATTTAATTTACTAGAGAACAAAAGCTACGGAATAACAAAAACAGCTTAAAAAAAAAAAAGCAAAGAAGACGTCAGCCTCCAATAGAGTACGCTTCACGTGACAGTATTTTACGAGAACGAGGGTAGAGGTTATGAGAAGGGAAAGGAGAGAGAGAGAGAGAGAGACAGAGGCGAGGAATCTCTCAAAGTCGTGCATACTAGATTGATCTATTCCAGCCTTTGCGGGCGGCGGACCATACATGCACGTCAACAGCTGTTGCATATTATATTGAGGCTGTTACCTTATTCCCAATGAATGAGCAGAGACAGATGTTGCATTACAAATAATGTTAGTGTTGATTTGCATGTTGCTTGAGGAATGTGCACACAGCGGACAGGGGGCTCTCACTACTGTGCAGCTGTCACCGCTGCTGAGAAAATAAAAGCGCACTTAGTGGCACACAAAGTTCCACTCACCTTTAGTTTGATGGCGCCTTTGTCTAAAAGGAGAAAAAAGTGAGATTCA